>ML844577.1:15793-37536 GCA_009831015.1 Picea engelmannii | reverse complement strand
TTTAAAGAATTTGAATCGTGAAGGAACAGTGTGTGGTGTTGCTGCGAAATTATTAGTAACAGAGGAAGATGTGAGCCATCGCACTCAGAGTGGCGTACAAGTAGAATCTACTGTATTAAAACATAAAAACATAGTTGCTTTATAGTTAACCTTGACAGCAAGTATTTTCGGCGTGATTGAATCAGTTTCAGGTCCCCATACTCATCGCTTTCAAGGCCTCCTCAGCCCTTAATTATTCCTACAATATTTTTTTAACTTGTCTGTCCTTACATCCATCGTCATATTGTGGCTTTATCGGACTTGGAAGCCAAGATTCTTCTTCGAGTGATTAGATATCTATTGAAGGATAACTAGCATAGTCACATAATTGTGGTTGATCAACACAGAAAGGTTGATAAGATGAAAATAATCCTTAAAAGAATATATTAAATGTTATTATTGATTAACAAATAAACTGTTGGGCTTCATTTATCTGTGTTAATATTTTAATTTATGTTAATCTCTTAGGTTGCAATCAGTTAGCTATCAAAGTAATTTTTAAATATGATTAGGTAAATGTAAAAGAGTAAACACATAAACGGATGTCTTTATAATAGCTAGGAAGTTAATGATTGAAATCACAACCATTTATTTTGTGTGACTACTAAGAATATTCCAGCCATATTTAATCCTGTCCATAGAAAACTTATTAAGCACTAAACCCCTATTAAATCTGCCCATTGTCAATAGGTGTACGCCTTTCAGCGTAAAAATCGAAATGTCTGACAGATGATTGCAAAAATTAGTTTTTAGGGCTTGGCTTCGAAGCAATGTTGTGTGATTGGCATATTTCACTTTTCTCTCGCACATAAATATATTCATTAATACAACATTTTGAGCCTATATAAAAATGTGTGTCAAATTGTTAGTGTACTCTTTGTTCCCATCAATCCTAAAAATCTTCTTAACAAAATTACTTTTATTTCATTTAATAATTTAGATATTCGAAGTACTATGTATGTTGTTGGTTATGGTTATTGCTAGGAAGAGACACATTTTATAATTTACTCTACATCAGATTGAATGTAATATTGATGTAGAATTTTAGGGGTAATAGGTTTGTGGAAGTTTTTACAATTCATTCAATCCCAAATGAAACAAGTTGTTTTATTATATTTGGAGATTAGAAAATATTTTCAATAACCTCGTCTCATTATGGATAGATTTATGAATCGCAAAAGTAGGGATTAATAATCTTGTGGTTTTAGGGGATTCGATATTGGTTATAAGAGCTATGGTTAATTATGTCGACATGGGGTAGACTACTTTGAGTTCTCTTCTTTCGAGGATAAAACGTATGATCTCTAGCTTCCATAGGGTTTGGGGGGGGCAGAGAAGCCGGTGAGAGCATTGAGGGAAATGATCGGTTCCACTTCGGGAGGGTCGGAGGGAGAGTTTATGTCAGAGATTTCTGGTGATTCAGGCACAGGGGGAGTGTCAACATATTCTTCCTGAATATCCTCAGAGATGGCCATAAAGAGATTTTGTTCCTTACATTTGTGGCCTGGGAAATATTTGTCATCACAATTATAATAGAGGCCTTTGAGTTGGCGTTCAACCATTTCAGCCCTGGTCAATTTTTGGATTTTAATGGGGTGGAGGGAGTAGTGGGGTTTACTGGTTTAGGGCAAGGGATAAAGGAAGGCTTACGGTTTTGAGAGGAAGCAATTTGTTGTGCTTCTTTAGCTTTTTTGGTAGCCTCTACCCAAGTCGTAGGTCGAGCCATGAGAACATGGGCCCGAATCTCCTCCTTGAGGCCACTCATAAAACACTCTCGAAAGAAAGCATCAGTCATGCCCTCTGTTCGAAAAGTCAGACGCTCAAATGCAGCTATGAAGTCTTCTACTGTGCCTGATTGCTTCAATTTTTTCAAACGGCCCAAATGGTTGGTGTCAGTGTCAAAGCGTTCATAAAGCTCAGCAACAAATTGGGTCCAAGCAATATACCCTTGACGGGAAGTTTTTCTCCATTGCCACCATTGCTAGCGTTCTTGATCTAGATGGAGAACACCATACCAAAGTTTGGCCAAGTCATCTGTGATGTTGTAGAGAGAGAAATAATGTTCCATTTGGGTGATCCAACCAGTGGGGTCTGAGCCATCAAATTTGGTTACATCCACCCGTGAAAGGCGTATGTCCCTTTGAAAGTGATGGGGTTGAAAGGAATGGGAAGAAGTTTCACCTTCAATCTTTTTATGTGCATCAGGAAAAGGGTCATCGGTAGGGATCTTGAGTTTGGTGCAGAGTGAGGCAAAAACAGATTCAAGCTGGGTGGTCAGTTCGTGTTTGACTTCCGCCATTGCAGACTGCACGGCTACATTTACAAATGCATTTATGGAGGCATCACGGGAGACAATAGTAGCACTGAGTTGTTGCACTTCTTGTTGGGTCTCGAGGAAACCAGAATGCAAGGTGTTGAAGCGAGACTCTAGTTCTTGGCTACGGGTATGGGCCATGAGGATGGGTGAATTGAAAAGGGAGTGGGCGGGGTCAGAAATTTTTGCAGAAAAATGATATGGATGAATGTGATAAGGGAGAAGAGAGTATCTACCCGACTACCCAGGTACTAGAGAGTATCTTCCCGAGTGTTGTTCTTAGTGACACTATAGCAGTCCGGTGCCCGATAGGTTTATCTAAAGAAGGCTTCAGGAAATCTAGGCCGATCCATACACAGGTGTTGTCTGATGCGCTACCACTCAAAGGGGTACCAACAAAGGTTACAAGGGTGGCCAATAGATGTGCGCTTAAGAACCACTTGTATTTCCTGCGTGTATGAATCCCTCAACCACGAGTTTATGCGTGTAACGATAGATCTTTATGGCTTAAATACGTCGGAATACGTCTCTACCCTGGAAAAAAAATACCCACAATTTCTACCAAGGAAAGTGCTCTGATACCAAGTCCTAAGTGCTAAGAAGTCCTCTTACATTTATTATATCTAACTACCATAGTGGGCCTTATTTAATAATATAGTGGACCTAGTCCACCTTACAATGAATGACTTCCACTATTATCACTATGGGCCCTTTGCCCCCCCCCCGCCCGCCACTACCTCTCTAGCTACCTTACATTCCATCCCCCTTATGAAAGCGTTGCCTCAACGCTTGATGTATAACCATATATCAAGGTCCCATGGATAATTGTAGACCATAATGCTGAAGAAGACTGGAGAACCAAGGTTCCATGTAGAAAGGAAAGCCACCATGCTGATGTAGTCCAACCACTATTGTAAGCCAGGGTCCCATGTCCAAGTGCTCATGTGAACTCCCAGTGGAAGATTTTGGAACGCAATAACCAACTCAAAATGATGCTCCAAATACTGACACCTGTCATGTGGATCCAAATAAGACGATCCATCCACATAGTGGAAAATGGTCATAGCAGAATCTGAAAGGAATAATACCACTGTAGAATATGCAGGATGGACACTGGTAATAATCATTGGTTCTTGATTTGTCACATTGATTCTCTCTACAGAAGGTGAATTAGAGTCATCAAATAAAATATGAAAGTGGTTGTCATCCCAGAAATGACAACTATTCATATACCAATCATCACAATCGACCTCAAAATCATACCAAGCATATATTTCTTGATTATATTCATCCCTGATGCCCTCCATAAGAAATCTCTCCTGCATGTTATTCAATGAATATTGAATACTATGAAAACTATCATTGAGTCTGTCTATGAGGTCGTCTGTGAGGCCATGTACAAATGCATCCAATCTGTCATCCAATGTGTGAAACAGTTGGGATTTGAATGGTTCAAGAATTTATTTCAGGGTTTGAGAGGAAATATCCATATGAGCACCCTATAAAATCTTCGGTCCTACAGCCATCATGAAAAAACCCAAAAAATAGACCCAATAAGTTTCGGCAGAAAATCGCGGTTTTTCCTGGAAAAACCCTAAAAAACTGTTGAAGTTAAAATGCTCATAACTTCACTTCTCGGACTCCATTTTGGATGAATTTGTTTTTTAAATTGGGTAAAATTGTGAGAGGAACTCAGATATGTAATTTATTTGGGAAAATTTGGCCTCAAGATGCTACAGAAATAAAAAAATTCTCGCTGTCGTCCGCGGAAAAAATCTTGAAAATTTGCATATTTTAAAACTTCAATATCTTGACTTCCCGGATTCTGCTTCGGACGATTTTTTTTTTCAACTTGAGTATTTTTCTAAGAGAAACTCAGATATACAGCCATTTTCTAAAAATTTTGCACAAAAATATACCTAAAACTTCGAGAATGTTGCAGCCCTCTTTTTTTCTTCTCCGAAAAAAAAATCTGCAAAAATAAAAAATATTTGCCCACAATGTTTGCCCAAGGAAAGTGCTATGATACCATTTGATAGATACCAGATATATAAAATACGCAGAACAGAAATAAAATGCTAGAAATGGCAGAATAACAGTAAAATATCTAGCATAATCTTCACAATACATAGAAATGATATACGAATAACAATAGAAAAAACACTTTGATTCAGAAAGCAATGTTCACAAGCCTCTTCAAGGGGGAAACCTCCAGACAAGCAACGCTCCATTATAATAATATCCAATCTAGGGTTCTCATACCCTCGACCCTTATTTATACTAAATATGTCTATTAAGAGAAGCATTTAGAGGAAGATCCTTCTAGAAGCAGAAGCTTCTATTAGGTCTTCTTACATCCGCCTTATTTTATTTTATTGAAAGGCCTTATTAGTATTGACCTTTATTACATCCAAATACATTGATCTACCTATGTGCGGGTTAGGACCTTAACAGATGATGAGGAGAAGTACAAACACAAAAATTTCTTTAAAGAGAAAAACTTTAAGAAGAAAATCATGTGCATAAACAATGATGATGATCCTTCAGATGATGAAGAAGATGACTCCTCTATTGAAGATAAACTAAATGACTTCATACTTATGGCCAAAGAGTATTATGATAATAAAATAACAGGGAGTGATGAAGAAGAAGATGTGGTTGACATGGAAGGAGAATTGATCAGTGCATTGGAAGAGATTGACAGACTAAGAATCAAGAATAGAAAGCAAAGACAATTGTTGATACAGTTCGAGAAAGACAGTAAAGAACCCGATGAAGACCTTGTCTTACTAAAAGTAGAATTGGAAGAGGCAAAGAAAATTGAAGAGATTCTAAAATAGCAGCTATCAGAAAAGAATGCAAGATGTGAAGCATTAGAACAAGAAGTAGTGAAAACGAGGATAGAAATGGAGAAGTTTCAATCCTTGTATAATCAAAATCTGTCAAGTATCAAAGCCTCAGAAGGATTGGCCACCATTCTGAATCAACAAAGGAATCCAAAGCTGAAAACTGGCTCAGTTTATGAAGAGGGATCAAGCAGTGGTAAGCCAGGAAATGAAGAACCCATCAAGTTTGTCAAAAGTACAACCAATGACAATAACAAACCTGCAGAAACAAAGGAAGACAATTATCCGCCCAGGTCGAGTAAGGTAAAAGATGTCAGATCTAAATCTGTAGAACAAAGACGTAATGCACTCACTACTGAAAGACGTCATCAGCCTAGAAGAAATCGATTTTCTCAAAGAAGACAACCATTTTCCAGGTACAAAGAATTTTTCTATGGCTATTGTTACTACTATGCTAACTTTGGTCACAAAGTTGTAAATTGTTTCTTAAGACTTAGATATGAGCAATTAAGATTTCAAATGAATAAATACTTTCCACAACAAAGAATGATGCAACCAAGTAACAAACCTTCAATGATTGCCAATTGCCAAATTAAGTTCAGGGATATGCAACTAAAGAGGTTAAGAAATAATCAACAGTCAATGAGTAGACAACGCTGCACCAATAAGTTTGACCTATTGAACAATGAGATTTAATGCTACATCTATCATAACTATGGACATAAATCTATTGACTGTCGTCTAAGGGAATATGAACCAGATTCGAAATCCCCTGTTGAAAATGTTAAGTTTTGGAAGAAGAAGGAAAGTGACAAGTGTGGATTAGTGTTGTCCACTCAAAGAAAAATGAATCCTTGGTATATAGAAAATGGATGCTCCAAACACATGACGGGAGACAAAGGCAAGTTTCTATCTCTAAGTGAAAGCAAATCAGGAAACATAACCTTTGGAAATGATGCTCCAGGGAAAATAAAAGGCAAAGGGATGGTGAGCTTAAGTAATGGAAAAGGAAAATCCAAAGATGTTCTCATTGTAGATGGGTTGAAACATAATCTGCTCATTATAATCCAAATGTGTGACAGAGGATGTGAAGTGGTGTTCACATCTAAGGACTACAAGATAAAATATGTAACCTCAGGACAAGTGGTGGCCAAAGGCATAAGGATAGAAAATAATGTATATGTGCTGAAAGAAAATAGAGAAGAATGTCATCTAAGAAGACATGATGAAAGTTGGTTATGGCATAGGAGACTTGGACATCTAAACTTTGACCACTTAATCAAAATAAAAAAACTTGAGGCAGTAAAAGATCTTCCGAGGATATCAAAGCCCTGAGATTCAATGTGTAAACCCTGCCAAGTAGGGAAGAAAAATAGGACACAATTTAAGTCCAAGAGTTTTACTTCAACAGAAAAACCACTGCAACTAGTTCATATGAATTTATGTGGACCATCAAGACAGGAAGGCACATGGAAAGAAAACTACTTCATGCTGATTATCGATGATTACTCTAGACTTACTTGGGTTGCCTTTCTCAAAGAAAAATATGAAGCATTTGAGAAGTTTAAAATATTTAAGGCTTTAACTGAGACTCAAATAGGGAAGAGGTTAAAGGCAGTAAGATCAGACCGGGGAGAACAGTTTATGTCAAGAGACTTCAAGGAATTATGCAATGAGCATGGGATCAAGAGAGAATACACAATCCCAAGAACTCCACAACAAAATGGAGTAGTTGAGAGGCAAAACAGAACAATGAAAGAAATGGCCAGGTTAATGATGAATGAAAAAACATAGGTCAAACCTACTGGGTAGAAGCAATACACACAACAGTCCATGTTCTTAACAAAGCCTACATCAGACCACAAAGTGACAAGACACCTTATGAACTGTGGTTTGGAAGACCTGCTTCAATTAAACACTTCAAAGTCTTTGGGAGTAAATGCTATATAAAGAATAATGATGAAAACCTTGGCAAATATGATGACAAGGCCGATGAAGGTATCTTCTTAGGATATGCTACAAACAGTAAAGGATACAGATGCTATAATAAGAAGCTGCATAAAATGGTTGGCTGTATTGATGTAAAAGTTGATGAAGGAATCCCAGCAAGAGAGATGTACATAAATGAGTCTTCTACAAAAGACACAACAGAAGTTGACGATAAATAGGTCCAAGAATCAGAAAATGAAGACTCTGAATCAGATGAAGACTCAGACACTCAGAAAGACTCAAATTAGCAATCAACTTCAAATTCCTCCTCTCGAATCATTCAAAAGAATCATTCTGCAAGTCAGATAATTGGAGAAAAAGACAAAGGTGTACAAACCAGGAGAAAGCTAATCAAAACCATTGAACAATCTCATATAGCTTTCATATCCATGCTGGAACCCAAGAATTTCAATGAAGCCAACAAAGATGATCACTGGGTTAAAGCAATGAATGATGAACTTGATCAGGTTGAGAAAAACAATACATGGGAGATGGTTCAAAGACCTGAAGGTAAAAACGTTATTGGCTCCAAATGGATCTTTAAGAATAAGTTGAATGAGCAAGGACAAGTTATCAGGAACAAAGCAAGGTTAGTCTGTAAAGGCTATGCTCATATAGAAGGACTGGACTTTGGTGAAACATTTGTGCCCGTAGCAAGATTAGAAGCTATCAGAATGTTTCTTGCCTATGCTTGTCATAAAAGGTTTAAAGTCTACCAAATGGATGTCAAGTCAGCCTTTCTAAATGGAGATTTAGGTGAAGAAGTCTATATGGAACAACCAGAGGGTTTCAAACTATCTGATAACCCTGACTTAGTATGAAAGCTGAAGAAAGATTTATATGGTTTAAAACAAGCCCCTTGAGACTGGTATCATAGACTGGATATGTATCTCAAAGACAAAGGGTTCAAGAGAGGAACAACTGACAATAATCTGTATATTAAAACATAGGGTAATAATTTTCTCATTGTATTGGTCTATGTAGATGACATCATCTTTGGATGTAATAAGGATTCATTGGTACAATGGTTTGCTTCTGCCATGGAGTCTGAATTTGAAATGTTTACGATAGGAGAACTGTCATTTTTTCTTGGTCTGCAAATTACTCAGAGGCCCAAAGGGATGTTCATTTCTCAAGAAAAATATCTAAGAGAAATGTTGAAAAGGTTTCAAATGGAATATTCTAAACCTCTGGGTACACCTATGGTAACTGGATGTAAATTAAGCAAGGATGATGATTCACCTGATGTTGATCAAAGCTCATATAGATCAATGATAGGAAGCCTGTTGTACATCACAACATCTCGCCTAGACATAATGCATGTTGTAGGAATGGTAGAAAGATATCAGGTTGCACCTAAACAAAGTCATTTGCAAGATGTCAAAAGGATATTCAGGTATTTGAAAGAAACAATGACTTATGGTCTGTGGTATCCCAGAAATCAAAATCTTCAACTGACTGCTTATTCAGATGCAGATTGGGAAAACTATGTTGATGAGAGAAAAAGCACCAGTGGAGGAGAATTCATCTTGGGTGACTCCTTAGTAGCCTGGCTTAGTAAAAAGCAAGGTTCCATTTCTTTATCAACCACAGAGGCAAAGTACATTGCTGCTGCTACCTTTTACACTCAGGTATTATGGATGATTCAAACACTTGCAGATTTGGAGGTAAAATACACTTCATCGATCCCAATTCATTGTGATAACACTAGTGCCATCAGTGTGTCTAAAAATATTGTATTTCACTCCAAGACCAAGCATATTCCCATAAAATATCATTTTCTGAGAGAGTAGGTCACCAATCAAATTGTTCAGGTCAATTACATTCCCACTACAGAACAAATTACAGACATATTTACTAAACCCCTAGCCAAGACACCATTTGAATATCTCAGACAGAAGATGGGTGTCATCCCGTCTCACATCTAAAAGAGTCCTTCCTATTAGGGGGAGTCCTGTATTGGTTGCATATCTGATACCTCCTAAAATTAACGCAACAACTTAGGGGGAGCGTGTTTTCTTTGACATTGATGTCAAAGGGGGAGAAAAGGAGTTTTCTAGATCGGATGCTACTGTAACACCCTGTTTCCCCCATCCTATAAATATAAATGGACTAGCCAAGAACTATGGCGAACTCATAAATGTGAATATGTGATGTAAATGGACCTTGAGGAAAAGGTCAATGAATGTGAATAAAATTTTGAATTTATTGCAGGACTGCTGAGAGGGGATGTGCAGAAAAAGAGACCATGATGGCAGTGGAGGGCACCTAGAAAGGTGGCGTTAACTTCCACTGAGAATTAATACCATATTTGGACTCCACTAGCCCGGAGAACCAAAAGCATCTCGCTGGCCCTGAATTAAATGTCTCGTAGGCTTGTAGGTAGATGGTTTAATGAGGGATGGGAGGTGAACCTCCCATCCGTAGAGCTGTTAGGCCTGATCAGCGTGAGGGTAATCGCACCACACGCAACCTCGCAAGAGGATAAGGTGTGGGGTAGAAGTGATTGCGGGGGTAGATGCGAGGGGGAACTCTGGCATTACGCAAAGTGAGTGATAGCAGAGAGGAAAGATTGCAACCTTCTCTCCTGGTCACTGGAAAACAGAGATACAGTTTCACAACATCGTGGTCTCAGCTTGGGGGTGGCTAGTGGTAAATCCGTTGGGAGTCGCTAAGCCTACGGTTGGGTGGAAACAAGCACCCCTCTCAGCAGTTGCTTGACCCCTGGTGTTATCTCTGATAAGTGTTTTTCCTCTAACATCTTGATATATGTATATGTGCTTATTCTGATAATTATGCTCTTAAGCTATGAAACTATGAATGATTTCATTATAAGAATGAATGTATGGTGTTTTGATCAGTACTAGTAGTTGTATATTTATATGGAAGGACTACGTATGGTTTGTGTCCTCAAAAATTCATTATTTGTATGCGTACTGATCTAATTTTGACTTCACACCTGGTTCTCGGGAATATGACATCCTTATATACCTCAGTTAGTACCTTGAGTATATCCCCCCATAGAGGTACCTTCCTTGAAAATCCCATCAAGAATCGGGAAAACGGTTGTGAAGGCGTAAGGCCTTAGTAACCCTGCATAAGGAGGAACGATCCTCTTGAAAACCGAGATGATAGCATAAGGATGAAGTAACAAATCGACGGATGAGATCTCGTTGGGAGATTTGTGGTCACTCACGACCATTATATTGGAGGAAGAAGGAGCTGGAAAGTTAAGTACCTTAACCTTATAGGTATTAATCGACGGACGAGATTTCATCGAGGAATCTGCGGTCACCCATAACCATTAGATTAGTAGGAGAAGGTAGGGCATTAACTGCCTTACCACTTGGTTTTCCTGTGTCTTCGTGGGTAGCAAAGAGTTTAGGACTGTAGATTCCCAATGTTCATGAGAGTATCTGGACCGTGGATCTTTTCCACGCCCAGGGAGCCATGGAAGAATGCATGGGTAGGAACCATTATGAGCCGTCAGATCTTGGCTGAAGAACCCGATAGCCGTTGGATCTGTCAGGAGTTACCCGAGGGTTAAGACTCTAGTGTATTAGGGAAGAAAAACCCCAGAATGGATCTAAGCCATCTGATCAACGGAGGCCGTGTGTCAAGAGATCACCCATTTCGTGAATCAGGAATCGCGGGATCGGAAATCCTGTTGACAAGAGTTCGAGACTTTCCATTGTGGAAACCCTAGAGTAGATCTGAGTCGTCCGAGTAACGGAGGCCACGTGTCGTAAGATCTCCCATTTTGGGAAATCGAGAATCGCGGAATCGGGATTCATGTTGACAAGAGTTCGGGACTTTCCATTGTGGAAACCTCGGAGTAGATCTGAGCTGTCCGATTAACGGAGGCCACTTGTTGTAAGATCTCCCATTTTGGGAAATCGGGAATCACGGAATTGGGAATTCTTGTTGACAAGAGTTTGGTATTTTCCATTGTGGAAACCCCGGAGTATATCTGAGCCGTCCGATTGACGAAGGCCACATGTCGAGAGATTAACCGCATCGGGAAACTGAGGATCGAGGATTCAGGAGTCTCGAGATCGAGAGTCCGGACTCTTGTGATGATAAACCCCGATGAACGGACGAGATTCGTTTGGAGGATCTCAGGGTCTGTAATGACCGTTAGATGTGGAGATGAGACATCAACTTAAGCTAGAATGTGAATATGCTTTAGGATAAGCGGTGAGCAGATCTGGACGGCCAGAGTCCACCCGCCTAGATCAACGGTTGAGGTTCCATTCCGGATGCCCCTTACTGTTCTTCCTGTAGCGGTAGGGGGGGGGGTCCAGAATTGGACGTGCAACTCTCGAATGGTTGAGATTAACTCATCATGATCAACGATTCTCAAGTGGATTCCAGACCCCCCTTGCCATTTTGTCTTTAATGGGGGGGGGGGTCCGGAATAGTGTGGCATGTGAAGTGGGGCCCCTCCTGTTATGTCGACCACCGTGTCACATTTCCCTCTCTGCCACCTGTGTTCCACTTAACCGTGCAACGGGGCCGTTTCTCATTGGCTTTTCTCTGACCCTGTTGGGATTTGTTCCTATTAGCCATTTGCTAACCCTGTAGGGATTCGCCCCATTGGCCGATCGCTAGCCCTATTGGGATTCGACGGTTGCCAAGTCAAACGAATCGACATCACTATAGCGCCGAGGCACGAAATATGAAAGAGGTACTGTGTTTGTTTGGACTGTGATCATGACCCGTGACCACATGGGAGCGGGGAGAGAGAAAGGGCAAACTTATGCTGGTTCTCCATGGATGTTTAGGGCTTCTAATTCGGTAGAAGACCAGGAAAAATCTAATTTAGGTAGTGGGTATGTGACAAAGTGGTATCAGAGCATGGTTACAACACTCGGCTTGATTGGGCTCGTGTATGAGTTGCACATAAGATTCGTTTGAAGCACTCCTACGAGGAGTAACCCCGTAACTTAACTCTCTTGTCTAGGATTAAAAACTTGGAAACGAGAACCCGACTATGTATGCATGTGAAAGAGATATAAATTATGCGCAAATTATGAAAATGTATTTAACTCTTGACTAATAGCCATCGTTTGTCTTTTCACTCAAGCAGACGATCAGCCTTGGGAATTGACAGAAGCAGAGTATGGTGACTCACCAAGAGATGGGAGAAGGCTCCCACAATAGAGACAAAGAGTCTGACGAAAGGAGAGCAATAGGAACCCCTCCAGATCTAGCCGAGACTATGAGGAGTCTCATGGCTGAATTGCAAAGCTGCAAGGCTGACAATGAAAGGATGATGAAAGAGCAAGAAAAGCAAACTGAAATTAATGCAGTTTTACTACAGAGCTTATCTGACCTACAACGAAAAATGCAGCATGAACCTGAGATGTAGAGACATGATCGTGTCAGTGGCCATACTGAGAGAAGCACCTCAAGAAAGGTCCACCCCAGAGGTAAAGGACCAGTGCCAGACAATTCCACTGAGAAGGAAGCTGGCGATTCATAAGGCTCTTCCAGCAGTAGGACTAGTTCCTATTCTCAAAGAAAACAAAAGAAGAAAAATACTTCCAAGGGTCCTAAATTTGAGGAATTCAGAAAGGCCAAACCTCCCTCCTTCGATGGTGAGATAAAGAAGGGAGAGGAATCCGAGGCCTGGCTACTTGGACTGAAGAAATATTTCAGAGTCCATGATTTTTCAGAGAATTTAAAGGCCCGAGTGGCCACCTTCAATCTAAATGGAAAGGCTTCCATCTGGTGGGAAGATCTTAAGAGCATGAAAGGGGTCCACGAGGAGGACCTGTCTTGGAAATGGTTTGAGAAGTACTTCTGGAAGAAGTATTTGTCAGAAAGATATTTCGACGAGAAGGCTAAAGAGTTTTATGAACTCAAACTAGGACAACTCACTATAGAGGAATATGTCAACAAATTCCTCGACTTATTGAGATATGTACCCTACATCAAAGCAGAGAAGGCGAAAGCGCAACTCTTCATCAGTGGGCTACCCAAGGAATACCGGAACCGAATTGAATTTGATGAGCCAAATACCTTAGAAGACACTATACGAAAGGAAACATATTGTCATGAACAATATGGACATTGGGCAGAGTCTCGTGGAGACTGGAAACAAAAGAATGGTTCGAGATTTCAGAAAAAGGGGAGAAAATCCTCAGGATTTAAAAACTACAAAAAGAACCCCAGAATGAACTTTCCAACCCAGAGTGTACTCCAGCAGAAATTTCCCTCGGTGGACAGAAATAAAACTTTTGGACCTATATCAATGAAGACTAATAACCCAAAGAAAGAACCTCTAAAATGCTGGGGTTGCGGAGAAGAGCATCTCCTAAGAGACTGTCCACACCGACAACAGAATAGTCGAAAAGTTTATAACATGTAGGAAGCTACCATAGTCAATGATGTGGCAAGGAGTGTGCCACAGATTTATGTAGCCTTGGATTATAACAAAGCTAACCACCAAGCTTCAGTGGTGGAAATAGAAGGTATGATTTTCAACCATCTGGTGTCTGTTTTGATTGACCCTGGTTCAAATTTGAGTTATATAGCCCCTAAAGTTGTTGATAAATGTAAGCTACAACCATGAAAGAAAACTAAGCCATGGTTGGTACAGTTAGCCACTGGCACCAAAAGAAAGGTAGTAGAGGTCATACCAGCCTGCCAAATAAGGTTGGGTGAATTCCCCACCCAAGCAACCCTTAATGTATTACCCCTAGGATCATACGATTTGTTGATTGGTATGGACTGGCTGGCCACCCATAAAGCCAAACTGGACTGTTACCATAAAACCTTAGAATGTGTGAGCAAAGAAGGAAAGAGGATAACCCTTCAAGGGATTCGAAAACCGGTCTCGGTGAGGAAACTATCAGCCCTGCAAATGAGAAGGTATTGCCGAAAGGGATGTCCCCTATATGCAATACAGGTGTTAAAAACAATCGAAGGTGCTAAACCAAGCCCTGATGATCACCCTATCCTGAGAGAATACAGAGATGTGTTTCCGGAGGAAGTACCGGGCCTACCTCCAAGAAGAGACATTGACTTCTCAATAGAGCTCACACCAGGAGCAGTGCCGGTGTCTAGGACATCCTACCGGATGAGCACAACTGAGTTAGTGGAACTCAAATTACAATTGAAATAAATGATGGATAAGGGTTATATTCAACCCAGCGTGTCCCCATGGGGAGCACCAGTCTTGTTTGTGAAAAAGAAGGATGGCACCCTCAGACTGTGTATAGATTATAGACAACTCAATAAAGTAACCATAAAGAACAAATACCCCTTGCCCAGGATCGATGATCTATTCGATTAGTTGGGAGGAGCATCTATTTTCTCAAAGATTGACTTGAGGTCGAGATACCATCAAGTCCGAATCAAGGGTGAAGACATCCATAAAACTTCCTTTCGGACACGGTATGGTCATTATGAGTTTGTGGTAGTGCTATTTGGGTTAACCAATGCCCCTGCCACTTTCATGTGCTTAATGAACAATGTACTCAGTAAATTTTTAGATAAATTTGTACTAGTCTTCATTGATGACATATTAATCTACTCTAAGAGTAGAGAAGAACATGAAGAGCATCTTAGACTTGTGCTACAAGTGCTAAGAGAGCATCAACTCTATGCTAAATTCAGCAAATGTGACTTCTTTCAGAAGCAAATACATTACTTGGGACATCTTCTATCTGAGGAAGGGGTAACAGTAGATCCTAACAAGATCAGGTCTATCATGGAATGGCCTACCCCAAAGGATGTTTCAGACATCAGATCCTTTATGGGATTGGCAGGATACTATAGGAGATTTATAAAAGATTTCTCCAAGATTGGTTGTCCAATCACTTCCCTCCAGAAGAAGGGGACAAAATTCCTATGGACACAACAATGTAAAGAAATATTTCAAACCTTGAAACATCTACTAACCCATGCACTCGTGTTGAAAATCGCTGACCCAGAAGCTGACTTCCTTATGTGCACAGATGCCTGTAAGGAAGGGCTCGGAGGAGTCCTTATGCAGGAAGGAAAGGTGATCTGCTATGAATCCCTAAAATTGAATGAGCATGAAGTCAACTATGTGACTCATGATCTAGAACTAGCTACCATAGTCCATGCCTTGAAAATGTGGAGGCATTACCTCCTGGGAAGGAAATTTGTACTTATGATGGATCGCTGTGGATTGCGGTATTTGTTTGATCAACCAAAGCTCAATGCTAGACAAGCTAGATGGATGGCCCTCCTTAGTGAGTTTGATTTTGAAATCAAACACATCAAAGGGAAAGAAAATAGGGTGGTCGATGCCCTTAGCAGGAGCATGAGAACGATTCACCTGGCAGTGGTGAATACCTACGAGACAGATGTCAAGGACAGAGTCAGAAATGCACAAGAAACAGATCCCTTCATTCAAACTGTGACCCTGTACCTACAACAAGAACCCACTAGAGTAAAATATGAAGGCTACCAGATGACCAAAGGAGGTTTTCTCACCTACAGAGATAGAATTTACATTCCAAATTGTGAGGACTTGAAGAGGTTCATCATGGATGAACTACATAAAATACCCTACACTGGTCACCCAGGATACCAGAAAATGATCATTGCCACCCGGAAACAATTTTATTGGCCTGGATTGAAGAAGGATATAGCCAAATATTTGGCCCAATGCATAGAGTACCGACAGGTTAAAATATAACATCGACACCCAGCATGACTATTACACCCTTTACCCATCCCAAACTGGAAATGGGAAACCATCTCCATGGATTTTATTACTGGATTACCAACTTCAACCAAACAAAATGATGTCATTATGGTGGTGGTGGATAAAATGAGCAAGTTTGCTCATTTCATCCCCGTCAAATCAACCTGCAAGGCAATATATATCACCCAGATATTCATGAAATAGGTGTTCAAATTGCACAGTATGACGAAAGAGATAGTGTCTAACAGAGACACAAAATTCACTTCCAATTTTTGGAAATCACTGATGGTGGGATTGGAGACCAAATTGTTGTTCAACACCGCCTACCACCCTCAAACCGATGGACAGACAGAAAGAGTGAATCAGATATTAGAGGATATGTTAAGGATGCATGTAATGCATCAACCCAGGAAATGAGAAGACTACCTACCATTGGTAGAATTTGCCTACAACAATGGCTACCAAGCATCCTTAAAGATGAGTCCCTTTGAGGTCCTCTATGGTAGACAGTGTAATACTCCAGTTAGCTCGAGTAATCCTGTAAATAGGATTTATTTTGGACCTGACATGTTGAAAGAAATGGAACAACAAGTGACTCAGATAAAACAAAATCTGAAGGTCGCTTAGAACCGAGAAAAAAGTTATGTTGATCAAAAGAGAACTCCAAGAGAGTTCAAAATGGGAGACCATGTATATCTCAGAATTAAGCCCAGAAGGAGTTCCCTGAGAATGGGAGCTTGTGCCAAGCTGACACCCTAGTATTTTGGACCCTTTGAGGTTCTAGATAGAGTAGGACCTGTAGCCTATCGACTAGCACTTCCTCCCATAGTAAAAGAACATAATGTTTTCCGTGTTTCATTATTGAAGAAATATGTACATGATGCTAATCATATAATTGACTAGTCTGTGATCCAGGTGGAACCGGAGGGAGAATTTCTACCAGAACCCCAATGCATATTAGACAGAAAGAAAAGCCCACTCCGAAACTGAACCATTACACAGGTCAAGGTGCACTGGAAGCATTTTGGCCCAAATGAGGCTACATGGGAAATGGAGGAATCCATGAGACAGGCATATCCTATTTTTTTTACTTCTGTACATACCATTCATGTTAGTAGATAAGAACATCAAGGACGATGTTCCTTTTAAGGGGGAGGGAACTGTAACACCCTGTTTCCCCCAGCTTGTAAATATAACTGGACTGGCCAAGAACTATGGTGAACTCATAAATGTGAATATGTGATGTAAATGGACCTTGAGGAAAAGGTCAATGAATGTGAATAAAATTTTGAATTTATTGTAGGACTGCTGAGAGGGGATGTGCAGAAAAAGAGACCAAGATGGCGGTGGAGGGCACCTGGAAAGGTGGCATTAACTTCCACCGAATTAATACCATATTTGGACTCCACTTGCCCGGAAAACCAAAAGCGGCTCGAGGGCCTTGAATTAAATGTCTCACAGGCTGGTAGGTAGATGGTTTAATGAGGAATGGGAGGTGAACCTCCCGTTCGTAGAGTCATTAGACCTGATCAACGCAAGGGTAATCGCACCACACTCAACCTCGCAAGAGGATAAGGTGTGGGGTAGAAGTGATTATGGGGGCAGGCGCGAGGGGGAACTCTGGCATTACGCAAAGTGAGTTATTGCAAAGAGGAAGGATTGCAACCTTCACTCCTGGTCATTTGCAAATAGAGATACAATCTCAAAACATCGTGGTCTCAGCTCAGGGGTGGCTAGTGGTAAATCCGCTGGGAGTCGCTAAGCCTACGGTTGGGTGGAAGCGAGCACCCCTCTCAGCAGTTTCTTGACCCCTGGTGCTATCTCTGATAAGTGTTTTGGCTCTGGCATCTTGATATATGTATATGTGCTTATTCTAATAATTATGCTCTTAAGATGTGAAACTGTTAATGATTTCATTATAAGAATGACTGTATGGTGTTTTGATCAGTACTAGTAGTTGTATATTTATATGGAAGGACTACATATGGTTTATGTCCTCACGAATTCGTTATTTGTGTGCATACTGATCTAATTTCGACTTCATGCCTGGTTCTCGGGAAGACGACATCCTTATATACCTCAGGTAGTACCCTGAGTAATTCCCCCCATAGAGGTACCTTCCTTGAAAATCCCATCAAGAACCGGGAAGGCGGTTGTGAAGGCGTAAGGCCTTAGTAACCCTGCATAAGGAGGAACGATCCTCTTGAAAACTGAGATGATAGCATAAGGATGAAGTAACGAATCGACGGATGAGATCCCTTCAAGAGATATGTGGTCACTCACGACCATCATATTGGAGGAAGGAGTTGGAAAGTTAAGTACCTTAACCTTATAGGTATTAATCGATGAACAAGATTTCGTCGGGGAATCTGCGGTCACCCACGACTGTTAGATTAGTAGGAGAAACTAGGGAGTTAATTGCCTTACCACTTGGTTTTCCTGTGTCTTCGCGGGTAGCAAAGAGTTTAGGACCGTAGATTCCCAAGGTTCATGAGAGTATCTAGACCGTGGATCTTTTCCACGCCCAGGGAGCCGTGGAAGAATGCATGGGTAGGAACCATTATGAGCCATCATATCTTGGCTGAAGAACCCGACAACCATTGGATCTGTCAGGAGTTACCCAAGGGTTAAGACTCCAGTGTATTAGGGAAGAAAAAACCTGGAATGGATCTAAGCCATCCGATTAATGAAGGCCACGTGTCAAGAGATCACCCATTTCATGAATCAAGAATTGTGGGATCGAGAATCCTGTTGACAAGATTTTGGGACTTTCCATTGTGGAAACCCAGGAGTAGATCTGAGTCGTCTGAGTAATGGAGGCCACGTGTTGTAATATCTCCCATTTTGGGAAATCGGGAATTGCGGAATCAGGATTCCTATTGATAAGAGTTTGGGACTTTCCGTTGTGGAAACCCCAGAGTAGATCTGAGTCATCCAATTAATGGAGGCCACTTGTCATAAGATCTCCCATTTCGGGAAATCAGGAATCACGGAATTGGGATTCCTATTGACAAGAGTTTGGGATTTTCCATTGTGGAAACCCTAGAGTAGATCTGAGCCATCCGATTGATGGAGGCGACGTGTCGAGAGATTAACCGCATAGGGAAAGCGGGGATCGAGGATTCGGGAGTCTCGAGATCGAGAGTCTGGAATCTCATGATGATAAACCCCGATGAACGAACGAGATTCTTTTGGAGGATATTAGGGTCTGTAATGACCATTAGATGTGGAAATGAGACGTCAACTTAAGCTAGAACGTGAATATTCTTTAGGATAAGCGGTGAGCAGATCTGGACAGCTAGAGTCCACCCGCCCAGATCAACGGCCAAGGTTCCATTCTGGAGCCCCCTTACTATTCTGCCTTTAGTGGTCGGGGTGGGGGGTCCAGAATTGGACGTGCAACTCTCGAACGGTCGAGATTAACTCATCATGATCAACGACGCTCAAGTGGATTCCGGACCCCCCTTGCCATTCTGTCTTTAATGGGGGGGGGGGGTTCGGAGTAGTGTGGCGTGTGAAGTGGGGCCCCTCCTGTTATGTTGACCACCATGTCGCATTTCCCTCTCTGCCACTTGTGTTCCACTTAACCACGCAACGGGGCCATTTCTCATTGGTTGTTATCTGACCCTGTTGGGATTTGTTCCTATTAGCCATTTGCTAACCCTGTAGGGATTCACCCCATTGGTTGATCGCTAGCCCTGTCGGGATTCGGCAGTTGCCAAGTCAAACAAATTGACATCACTATAGTGCCGAGGCACGAAATATGAAAGAGGTACTGTGTTTGTTCGGACTATGATCATGACTCGTGGCCACATGGGAGAGGGGAGAGAGAAAGGGCCAGCTTACGCTGGTTCTCCATGGATGTTTAGGGATTCTGATTCGGTAGAAGACCAAG
This sequence comes from Picea engelmannii, assembly GCA_009831015.1. NCBI lineage: Eukaryota > Viridiplantae > Streptophyta > Pinopsida > Pinales > Pinaceae > Picea > Picea engelmannii. The sequence goes on along the minus strand of ML844577.1, from coordinate 17,770 downwards.
AAAAATCCGATTTAGGTAGTGCGTATGTGACAACTACATTTGGAGGTCCAAAAAAATTAGCACAGTCATTTAGGGTTGCCATCAATGCCAAAGGGGGAGATTGTTGGAAGGTTTACAGTTGGGAGTAATCTTGTCATTGATGGCAAGAACAACAATGGCAAAGATTAGCATGATCAGTAGCACAATGATAATGGAAGAGTGAACTCCATTTTATAATTTTGGATATCGGGAGTTGAAGTGTCGAAACACTTCACCATCGAAGTGGCGAAATCGTGCAAGTGACGAAATCACAAGGTGGATGAAATCACGAAGTGGAGAAATCGCAAAGGTGGATGAAATCACAAAGCAGCAAAATCGCGAAGTGGCGAAATCGCAAGAAGATCTGGGTTGTAGGATCTGGGGTATCTACGAAGGCTCAATAGCCATTAGATATGGTGAAGCTGCAAGGCAGATAAGTCCAAGAGTCATCCAACTCCCCAAAACTGTGAAGGAATCCTATCCATCCATCGGGGACAGTCATGGACCATTGACCAAGAGGACGTGTGGCGGAAGATCGTCATGTCGCTAACTAGAAAGTCAAAGGATTGGGGTTCCCTAACTTCTCAAATTCGCAATATGCGAAATCGTGAAACAATCTTAGCTGTCAGATTGAGGCTTGATCTGGACCATTGATCTGACTCCATCTCGGAGTTTTTCCTATCACAACTTGGAGTGACGAGAACCTCCATCACAAGAATCGCGAGATGCGAACTCACAATAAGATCTGGACCTTCAGATCACCAAGGGTTCTAGACTGTTGATCTAAGCTCCATCTCGGAGCTTTGCCTAGCGTGACTTGGAGTGACAAGAATCTCCATCTAAGGATCAGCAAGATGCGAGATCACGAAAATATCAGGACCATTAGATCACCAAGAATGAGGAACGTTGATATGATCTCCATCTCAAAGTCTCTCCTATCGCAACTTGGAGTGACGAGAACCTCCATCTTAGGAACAACGATATGTGAAATCGCGATTTAATCGTAGCTGTCAGATCAAGGTGTGATCTGGACCATTGATCCAAATCCATTTTGGAGTTTCATGAATTAAGACTTGGAGAGGCAAGAAACATAAGCACAAGAACGCCAAAATCGTGATATGAAAAATTGCAATATGATCTGAGCTGTTGAATCAAGATCAAATCTAAACCGTCGAATCATAGGACAAGTGGCAAGTGTTGGATCATGTTGTCATTGATGCCAATGGTTTGATTGATTGATGTCAAGTGATTTATTGATGTCAGAGGATTGATTTATTGATGATTTATGTAATATAATATGTATTGTCCTTGATGAGAATGCATAGATGAAGATGGATCAATGAGTTGTCATTGATACATGATGAAGATGGATCAATGTGGTTCCATTGGTATATGATGCATTGTTGGAAAAATGTATAGATGACTCATTATTGTCTTATCATGATTGATAATGTGCACAAATGGATGAACTCTAAAGTGGTCCCCTTATGGTGAAATCCCTCACGGGAAGATGCTTTACGGATTGAGTTATCCTAGAAGAATGGTTGAGGACCCATGCTTGTATGAGGAATAACGAGATGAAGATCAAGGAAATTGTTGGTGAAACTATCCTAGATGGATATTTCTTGTCATGCCATTTCTGGTAGTATGTGGAATGTCACATAACTCCTCCTGGTTTGAGAGTTATGGCCTTACGAAGGTGAAGGACCCTCACATGAAGGCTTGAAGTCGCCAAAGTCAAAGAAGTCAAAGTGACCTAAAAGAAGAAATGATAAAATAAGGTGAAAAAATCAAGAAGGAATATTTATGGAAAGTAGTTAACCCTAAAAATAAAGAAAATAGGTTAAGTGACCTAGAAATGGGTTAGTATTATTTATTCAAGGTGGATTATTTAAATAATCAAGAGAAGTGACAAAATCAAGAAATGATAAAGTAAGGTGACAAAATCAAGGAGGAATA
>ML844577.1:0-15184 GCA_009831015.1 Picea engelmannii | reverse complement strand
AGTATAAATAAGATAGCAATGGTCTCTTGTAGATCATCCTTTTTGTGGATCAATGGAGAGCTTCTTGTGGGAATATATTTTGGAGTATTGATGGAGAGCTTCTTGTGAGAGCTTCTTGAGAATTTTTGGTGTGGAACACTTGACGATATTGAATATCTATAGGTGACTGAGGTAACCAAGGATATCTAAGAAGAAATGCTGAGGAAAGTGAAGAAAATAAGGCCGAAATGCAAGGAAGGATAAATTATTTTGATGGTGCCTTCTAAGGTATGTTATTTACAGGTCATCTCACCATTTTCGCTATAAATTTTTTTCTATAATGATTTAGATCCTGAAATTGCTATGCAAGAGAGAAAATATAGCCAAGCATATTTGGTTAAAAATTCAGCTTGTGTATCGTTGTAGTTTTGGAGTTACACTCCGTGGACAATAGGGTTTGTGGCTAGTCCTGAAACTAGTCAAAATCAGGTGTTTCGGGTAAAAATGTCATAACTTCTTCATAACAGATTCAAATTCAGTGAGAAAAATTGTGTTGGTTATATTACAGTCTGTAGTATGCTCTGTAATATTTTCATATCTATTCATCAAATATTTTGTGCGGGGCATGCTCTATAAGGTCGCTCTCTAGAATAAGCTAGAATTCAGCAAGGTATGCCATTTTTGCTATAAATCCTTTTATGAGAGGTCACAAGTAGTGCCACTTGGAGGAATTGTATAAAACACACTGAATAAATTTTTTTATCCATTTTAGATCTTTATTCTGTACAGGTACAAAGTTATGATTATTTCAAGTTAGGGTTGTTGACTAATCCAAAACTAGTCATGGTTGAGACAAGAAGTTGATGAGTTGGCACATACATGAGGTGTATAGTTCATGATGTTGGTACATATTGATGAGTAGTTGAAACATGATTGGTATATACTTGGTACATGGTTGGATGCACTTGTTTATGGTACAGGTTGATTACAGGTTGTTTGGCACAGGTTGGTACATGGTTGATGCTCTTGTTTATGGTACAGATTGATATCCGTTGAGGATTGTTGCCTCATATTAGTTGGTGCTAAGAATGAAAGCTGAGTCTTGCATATAGAGATGGTGCTCTTGTAGAGTTGTACTCTATTCAGTTGTTTCTTATAAACCCCAAGGATTGTAGTCCGTAATAAAAAGAAAATTGTACCTACATCTTGTGTTCTTTGTGTTCATTGTGGTGATGACTTGTTGATGATATATTGCTAATATATGTTGTTGATATGTTCTCACATATAACTGGTTATAAATGAAGACAATGGGTAATGAATAAATGTTGAATGTTAATTGATGAGTTTTTTTGCAAGAGGGAAGTTTTGGGAGAAAGAGCCCCACACTCATTCACCCCCCTTCTAAGTGTGGTAGGTGTGTCCAACAACAAGAAATTGGAATTTCCCTGACTTGGAGTCAACAAAGCATGGTGTGGAAACTCGTGAAATATGAAGCACCTTTTGGCACAACCTATGGTCACTACCAGTGGTCACGACAAGGGAAGGAGTCAGTTCAAATAAGCTCCATTTCGGGGTTTCGGGGATCACAACTTGGAGAGTCGATATGCCTCATCTCTAGATTCAAGAAATGTGAAATCGTGAAAGTGATTTATGCATAAGTGCGTGGTCACAACCATTGGGCACATCGATGGAAGATGGAGGAATAAGCTAGAGGTGCTAAGCTTCACCATAGGGATCCCGAAATGTCAAATTACTAAATGGTGAAACAGGCACAAGATTCTTTATTCTTAATCCAATGGTTCAGGTGAAGTTGAAAAAGATCGAAGGGATACTTTTATGCCTCTCAGTGTAATGATAAAAAAAATGATGATCTCTGCCAGAGGACTCAAAGAGGATTGAGTGTGATCACCAAAGAAGATGAAGAGTCTCAAGGCATCTTCCAGTGGATTGAGGATTATTGATACAGGCGATTCACAGATGGAAGAGTATTGAAGCCTGTAACTGGAACAGAGAAGGTGAGCTCGATTGTCATAGAGAAGACGAAGAGTCTCAACTACTAGAGAGGCTGAGGAATCTAAGCATAAAATACAATGATGTTGAATGAGTGGAAAAATGACCGAAGAAGCTAAAGAGTCACGATGATGATCAGACACAGCACTCGAGTTGTGGAGGAAATTGGCACGGTGTGAGCATGTAGAGGAATGGCTAATATTCCATGCACAAGTTGCACAGAAGCTATAAGTACATGATACAGAGAAGAGATGCAGTTGTCGTTGCTACTGGAGTTTCTATGGATGTTGTTGTTGAAGGTGATTCAGGCATGAAGAATGAGCAGAGTGCAGCAGCTGAATAGAACAGAAGAAGAACTGTACAGTGAATGGATTATGACGCACAGAGCATAAAAAGAAGAAGAATAGAATGGGCAGTGGATGCATGCTGGAAGACAATGAGGAAATATGAGTAGCAAAATCTTGTAGAAAAATGATGAGACTGGTAAGCTGTTATTGAATACTATATCACTATAATAGGTTTCAATATTTCATATTCATAATCAAGGGTGGTTGGGAGGTGCTAGGGAGGACTGGTGTCCTTAGAGGTTCAAGTGGGTGTTTGAACACAGGGAGTTGGTGCTAGAGAAACCAGGGAGTTGATGCTTCCTTCTAGTGGGTGCTAGAGAAAAATGGAGAGTTGGTGCTCTCAGCAAGTTGCAGCTTGCAAAACAGAGGTTGTAGCCTCACAATGAGTTGGTGCTCATATGTATGATAATATATAGAATGTAAATAATACTTATCATATAAAGAAGAAGAGGTTTTTACCCTATATGGGTTTCCTTGGGAAATATCTGTATCTGTGTTTCTCATATATGTGACTGATGCTAAATGTGCCATTGTTTATTTCCCTGCATTATTGTGATCATCATTGAGTGCCTTGTAAAGATTTTAAAAGAAGCATAATTGTTTAAGCATGGTAACAATTGATTCACCCTCCGTCTCAGTGGTCCAACATTGTGCATTGATCTTGAGCTCGTGGTTTTCAATTGTCAATGAGCGGTTTTGAGCCATAAGAGCCTTGATATTTTCTTGAATGATAGGAATGTCTGTGTAATACAAACCTATCCAATGTAAGCACACTTCATAATTTACAGCAGGGGAAAATGGTTGAGGAAGCACATGACTGTGTGTTAAAACACTACCACTATCCACTATCGGATTTTGATTGAATATAATTCCTGGAAAATCCTTGTTGTGCTTTAGACACGGTGGCAAGTTATTCACATAATCGAAATCTTGACTAAGATCCAGTTTAGAGTGATTTGGGTCTTTAGCTGCTAGGAATTTTTCAATCTCAGAATCAGAGCTCTCATGGACCTTGATCGATTCAATCGAGCTCACATGAGATTTTGATCTATTCTGTAGGCTCCTCAAAATTAGTCTCCCATCCATCTTGTTAGTAAACCCTCTCATGTATAGATTTTGCTTTGACTATTTGGAAGGGTTTCCACTAGTGGATTTGATATTAAGGTTAGTGTCGATAACTTGTTCACACTCAGGAATTTTAACAAGCTTGGAGCTGACATCCTTCTGTTCAAACACAGACTGATCGGGCATAGCCCTTTCATAAGGGTTTTCACACAAGAAAATTGGCCTATCACTGGAGGGAAAAAGAGAATTCTCTAGCATAGGTTTATCAACCACCAGAGTCCTTATAGGGTTTACTGTAACAAAGCCATTGCGAGTCATGAAATCATCCCTATCATCATTAAGTAGTTTCAGATGATGGACTATCAACAACTTAATCAACCCATGATGAAATAAGTTGGAATCCAGTTTATGCCTTTTATATCTCTTTGACATATTATATAAACTTCTTAATAAGTAAAAAGGCATGTTTAACTGGAAACCTATAAAATGCATTAGCAGTCTTATATGATAAAGGAAGACGAGGCCGTAGCGACCTTCACAAGTAAAAAATTTCCTTAACACTTCCAATAGATTGTGCCATCTATCTTTCAACAAAGAGAGCGACATACCTTTGTCACAACATTGAATTCTTCGAGAGGTGACAAACAAAATCCATGGTACCTCTTGCAACTTTGAATTTTTAAACCATTTTTAGCTAGTGATGGGGAGGCCCGTTGCCTCGCTCAAAAATTCCTCGATGATTTCCAATTGAATATCGCCCACTTAGGCTCTGCATCCATCGAATGTGAGGGTGAAATCTTGGGCTACTTGTAAGTTATAACCCTGGAATTTATTGAGAAACACAAACCAACCCTGACTTTTAAGGTCTTCACTTGCGTCATCACACAACAACAAAGTTTGGGAGCCATTCGGATCGACATGGACGACCGGGGCCATAAGGGTTTGGACAGGCAGTCAAAAAGGCAACCAGAACTCACTATGAGCATAAGGGGTAGAAGAAATAGAGGAAGGCCAAAGAAAATAACAAAGGAATAAAATCCACAGTTACCCTAGCGCGACCAAAATGAGAGTATAAGGGGTTTCAAGCCACGAAAAATCGGGCGTTTCGAGTAATGAATGCCCTGAGTACAAAGAGAAACCCAAGACTCTAGTTTGTAATGATGGATCTTTCAATTCGAACTGCCACTTCAAAAAGAGTATAGGGTACGACCAAGTTGTGTTTGAATCTCATCATATGCAATGGGTACCTTGATTTGCCAAGGTTAGGAGAGGATGCGATCCAAAAATCAAAATACCAATCAAAAGATTTAAAATTGAAAATGATCTACCAAGAACGTTAAATGAAGAAGCTTATAGTCTTAATGCCAATCTATTCTTGATGTATTTACAAAGTACTCAAGATATACCTTATAATCTAGGATCAACTCAAAACAAATGTTTTATTGATATATGATAAGCTTCAAAGAAAAACAACATTCATTAAAAGAGTTTTAAGAACATTGACCCTACATAAAGACCAAGCCTTGGATATAATTTCAATTTGATTATAAGTTTTAATGTTTCATTCATGATTTCAGTCATGAATGAAGCATGAAAATGAAAAAAAAATAAAAAAATAGGAACAATCAAAACATCTTTTTTACAACCGAATAGTCACCTTCAAATAGCAATATTTACATGACGATGCATAAGCAGCTACATGAATTGTTATTTGTCACTTTAAAAGGAAAACATCGTGTAGGGATGCCAACAAGAACCCAATAAAATAAAGGAAAATGCAGCCATATTTGAAGGATATCACAACAAACTACAAGAGATCATCTCCAACACTTGGAGGGTTACACCGGAAATGGTCGCACAGTATCAGGGAATAGCCAACCTCAAAGAGACTAGGGATGCAATGTGGATCCAAGAATGGAAGGATCCTAACAATAAATGGCTACAAATATGATACTGCATCAAGGAGGTGGACATAGAGATGGCCATCAAGGATTGGAATGGTGACCGAAGGATTCTAGTCCAGAATCAAGAAATTCCCACAAGTATGGAAGAGGAGGTAGGTCAGGGAAAGACACCTGCCGAAGAGATAATAGTGCCCAAGAAGCCAAGGATAGTTCTAAACAAAGAGAAACATAAAAAGTGGGGGGTGTCCAAGAAAGGCACCTAGGAGGGGAAGAAGAACAACACCTGGGTGCCACAGGTACAAGAGAAATAGATTGAGACAACACAGGGAACCACATCAAGTGCTACTCAACAAGATCAAGGCCAGACCAAGAGGCCAGTCATACAAATGGGGGATGCACATAAGAAAGATAAGGTGCAAAGAATTCCACCAGAATACATGATCACAGAGGACGATGCGAGCCTTGTGGCTCAAATGGTCCAGGATCACATAGTGGAGGATTTTTACAATGCTCAGTGCCAAAGGAACATGATTGAGGAGGAGTTGGAATACATGTGACACCTACTCTAGAAACTCAAAGAAGCATAGGGGGGCAATAAAAACATAGAAACAACCCCATCAACATCGCAGATAGGAGGTGAGGTTGAATCAAGTGAGCATGCCAAGATCTAGAAGACAACACAACCGAGCTTGACATTTCACGTCACACCCAACATGTTGTGCATGGATGAAATAATGGGGTAGACACCCCTGAAGGATTTGGCCCAAATAGAGTCAGTAATGACATGGATACCAACCAAGGTCTTGTATAAACTACAAGTCAGTGTCGCACAAGAGGTACAGTGACGCGCATGCACAGACACAATGGAATTGTAGTAGGCAAAGGACAATCGAGACGCATTGGAATTGGTACTCGAGTAGGCCAAGATTGAGACCAAAGATGAAAAAGACCGTGCAGATAGGCTGGAGCAGGAATTGGTGGTAGAAAATTGATGAATATAGTCAAGAGATCAAGCACCTCTGAGAAAAACTTATACCTACCACTCCACTAGAAGTGAAGGAACATAGGAAGTAGGAAGTAACAACACATATAAAGGAGATGGAGCGACAATTCCATGCAGTGGTCAACTTGTTCGAGAAGGCAACAGAGCTATTGATGAAGATGGAATAGGATCAACAGTTCCAGCAGTGGGACTAGGAAGAAGAAAGGATCAACGTAGCTATATAGGACCTCAAGCATAGGCAGAGGACAACTCCGATCACAAAGCATGTCAAAGGAGAAGAGGATATGGAAAAACTGAAAGAATAACTCATATTTGCACAAACTTAAAGGAAGGAGCATCAAGCTCAAATGGAAATGCTCTAGGAGTGGACAGCAAAGGTCATTGTGCAGGTAGAAGACAAAAAGAAGAACATGGAACAGACTTAGGAAGAATGCACAGGGATGATCAACGATGATATTTCAGTGCAGGTTTTGGACACACTCAAGCATAATACCATGTAGGCTCAAACACAAGAAAAGGAGCTCACAAAGAATTTCTAGGTGATCACAAGAGAGATCGATGAAGTGCACAAGGTTTAGGTGGCTCGAGACGAGCCACATGTCACTATTGGGGTCCTGTTGGATGCAGACCGAGTCAGAATGAAAGGTTATGTTTTTAGAAGAAGCATGCAAGAGGAAAAATACAACTGGAAGGAAAATAAACACACACGCATGCATGGAAGACCTAACAATTTTAGGGTTAGGGTTTTTGTAATACATTGTAATGGATGATGAGAGGAATATATAAATAAGTACTAATTAGGAGAGAGAAGGGAGACACATAGAGGAACATGGAGGGAAAGAGAGAAAGATATTTTTAAGGACTATATGAGTCATTAAGATGGTGATCTATAGAAGGTGTGAGTGACTCGATACCGAGGGTTAGATCACAGGCTGAGGAGCCTAGTGCGATCTAGTCAGTCTCACGGGGATTGAGGAGCCTATGGGAGAGAGGAGGAATTTAGAATGTAACCACACATGACATGATATCTTTCTAACTTATAATAAAATATTGAGAGACAAATATTTGTGGACGTATCCCAGGAGGGGGTGAACCACGGTAACCTTGTGTCATGTGACTGAATGAATGAGTCTTTGTGTTTGATTAGTTGATGAATGTTGAATGAATGAAGTAAATAAGTATATATGGTATTTTGCATGCATGCATGGAATAAATATTATAACTCAATGTTAGATGGATTGAGTAAATGTTACACATTATTTTGGTCACCCTGATGATGATTACATAAACATGTGTTCAGGTTCCCAATACAATCTTTTGCCTGAGAAAAGTAACCTCTTTCCACCCTTGCAAGATGAAATTTTGGAAGGCCGCCATAGGTTACTCCTTTTACACAGTGTGGAAATCCTTGATTTCCACATGCTGCACTATAGCTAGCCTACGGGATTTTTGTAGGTTTCTATATAGGCAGGTTGTGGCGATGCTTTAAAACTAAAAGAGGAAAGAAGTTCTAGTAGCATCTAGAAGTGGAATCTTTTAGAAATATGAGGTGGTGTCCGTATGGTTACGATCCTACTAACTTCTCTAATTTGATGGGATCATCCTCATGTCTTTAACCACTTCATATTCTCTTATATAATGATAGGATTCTTATGGAAAAGGTTAGAGGTACAAGCATAAAGAAGCATAGTGACTGAAGAAAGAATAGGCTGAAGAGTGTGTGAAGAATCCTATTTCAAGTGATGCTTGAGGTCTCCATTCATCCATCAAGATTTTGAGAGAAATCTTCATGAAAATGTCGAAAAAGATGTATGTGTGTGTCAGAACAAAGGGCCACTGAAAGGGAACTTGCGACATCAAGGAGATTTGGTTGTATCTTCTACCTTTCATTAATATAATACAGTGACACGTCTCTTTCCCATAAAATGACTTCTATTTTATTACATGACTCCTTGATCACATGTTTAGGTTGTCATTGAATTTCACTATTGTTTCTTTCACGTTGGTTAATTTGTGCTATTGCAGATTTGATCTCATAGGAACATCGGAGTAAGGCAGGATCAACAAAGACATAAGGAAGCGATTCATAAGGTATGTTATCTATTCCTTCTTTGGTAGTTAAAATCAATGATTGAAACCTAGGGAAAGCATCGTGTTATGTCTTGTTTTGTTCTAGATCCAGGTGGATCTAGGGGGATTAGTTCATGTCTGCATCTATCGATTTACCCATTAACAATAAAGGTTATGGCACAAAAACATAGATCTCACTCAATCTCAGGTTGAAAACACCTGATTATTGCAACCACTGATAGAGCTATCTCGAGTGAGATTGCGAAGTAAACTCTGTGTACTGCGTTTCCTTCTATTTTTCCAAAGGGGTCGATAGTCTTTAATGAATTTTGTTGGGAAGCTTCTTAGTTCTGAACCAAGTTCAATATGTAATAGTCAATGAGAACCAGAATACCCTGTAAGGAATCCTCAAGACCAATAGAAGAAGAGTATATAAATAAAATGAAAACCAATCCGTATCCATAGAGAGATTTTCCTCATAAAAACAGGAAATTTGGGTTCACATCAGAAAATTATATAAGTGAAACAACATTCTTACAACATTTACAGATAGCATAATAGATTACTTGAATTAGTTCAAAGTAAACTCACTATCGAAAAACAACATTTCTCTTCAGAAAAATTGGCACTGTGGGATTCTCAATATTATTTCAAAAGTTCCCAAAACAATGGTTGAATATCCCCTTGAAAATGAGATCTTACATTAGTTGTATTATTGTAGGTAACTACCTATAGGGGCTTCTTGAATTCTTCAGGAAGAAGTTACCTGAATCTTCATCTTCCCCTTTCCCATATTTTGACAAGTGTTATAATAAATACAAAATTGATTATAGTTGGAAAAGATACAAAATAGAAGGTAGTTGTGAGCATATTTGAATTGCATGTTATGTCCTCCTTCATTTGTTTTTGTCTCTCGGGTAGGCTTCCCAAGATTCATGTTGTCCTAAAATACTGACAACTCTGCAAAATAGCAGTGACTCTAGGGAAGTCATGAGCTACTAAATTCTGCAAGAGGGTATTCATGTCTCTTGTCAAGTTGAACATGAAGTCTTGGATCATGTTTTTCATCATGGATAGCTTCATGATATGCTCTTCCATTAGGTCCACTATTACCCCGATTACAGTTCTATAATGTCTTTCTTTGCTTCATGTTTAGATCAACCTCTTCAAATATTTTCTCATCAGTCTTCAACTTCCCAAGTTCATCAATCTGGGGTAGGTTTCCTTTGTGCACTAAGATATGTATCACCTTGTGAAGTTGGGCACAAATCAACGATGAGTTATTTAATTTTTTTTCTAAATTCTCCTTGGCTTATTGGAAATTATCAAGAGTAGCATAATTAAAATTTCTCCCCCATTATGATATGTGTGGAAAATGCAGTAGGGAATTTGGATTTTTAGTGATCCACCATTGCATATCATTGAGACTTTTTATAATTTTATATAAATCTACTTTCCTTGTATGTTCTCTGCTATGTTGGGAAAAAATGTGTGTTGTTATTTGTTGGAAAACTTGTAGATTCACATACATGTTTGTCACCATTTTGTGAATCTTTGTTCTAACTTTCTCAGTGCATATTTTGATTTCCTTAATGCTTTCCTTATCCTTTTTGTTTCACTTGATCTCTTATTATAGCTCCTTGATCTTGTCATATTTTTCTTAGTTATCGCAGACCAAGTCCTTAAGGTTCTTCTTTGATGCCAATGTGAAGGTGACACCATCTAATGCAATTGAAATTAGGTCATTCCTAACATTCTCTTTCATGGTGGTATTAGTAACCATTGATAGAGGATCATTCCTAGTAACTGGGAGCTTCATGGTCTGTGGCTACACTATCATGTCAGAGGATTTATCAAATAAGAACGTGTTCATATTGGCAACCTTAAGAACGTTGGAGAGCATGAATATTCCCAGTCCAATTTCAGCCAACAAAAATTCTACACCCATGATAGGGGTTCTGTCAACAACCCCGAAATGTTCATTTCCATGGGGGAAGCATCATTGTTTATTTCTTCTTCATATTTCTTCCTTTGTTATTCTATTTTTTCCTTTGTTGTTACCTCTTCGAATACCCTCTTTTCTTTGGTTTCTTTCTTTGTTTCTTAAACTTTTTTTTTTGCTTTCATTTCAGCTACAACCTTGGCTATTGCTTCTTATTCTTTTTCGTTTCTAGTCAATTTTTTCTTCCTATTTCTTTTCTACTTTTTCCTTCTTCTTTGGTTGTTTTATAGCTAACTTGGTTGTCACTGCCTCTTCGACCTCTTTCTATTTCATTTTTTCATATTCCTCTTCTTTCCTCCGCTTGTTTTCCTCTCCTCCGAAAGCTTCTGCTACTTTCCTTTTTCTTTGTTCTACTACTGCTACTATTGTAGTTGTTGATTATAAGGTTTTTGTTGTTATTTGTTGTTGTTGTTGTTGTTGTTGTCACTATCGATTCTTGTTTGGATTTATTTTGGGCTTCCAAGAATTGTTGTGAATATGATATCATGCCTATTGGATTTCTCCTTCTTTTGAAGATGACATCATGGTATTTCCTTGCATGAAAGTGGAATTTCTCTTCTTCCCAAATGTTGGTTTTATATTCCCACTTGTACCTATGGCTAATTCAGTTCTCTTTAGCCACATCCAGAGGATCATGTTTCCAAAGTATTTCCTCTCTGAAGTGGAAAGACGTCAATATATCCACTTCATCATGTGCCTCTTTGACATATTCAAATGAGTATTACCTAACCCATAGTGGGAAAGGAGGCCATATATCCTTCTCATCTATGTAAAGTGTTGTGCCAACCTAGTGCACAACACTCTAGTAGGTGATTTCATGTAGCACTAGCTTGTCCAAAACAAACTTTGGGAGAAAGTGCAGGGCCTTGGTGGCTATGTATATCCTAAGGTACATTCCATAATATAGGAGGTATGACTTGACTATCCTGTTGAATATTTCCTATTCCTTATATTTCATGCATGGTGCAAGTGAGTTGAATATAAATTGAAACAAAGGACCCAAAAAGTGGTCATATATCTATTTATATTTAGTTTGGTACTTGTGATCCTATAGAACCTTATAGTAGATATGGATCATGGGATCATTGGGCTTCCAAGCCCATCCTATATATATAAATGTGTGACATAATAAAGCCATGTCCAAGAGATATGAAGACGTGTGGAAACTTGGGAATTTCCTAGCCTCAGTTTTCTTAGTTGTTCTAAGAGTTTCTTCTAAAGATGATGATAGAATGTTGGCCCAATTGAAGATTGACCTAACATATGCAATATAGTAAATAAGGGTAACCTAGGTTATTAGGAATATTTGAACATCAATCTTCCCTTGTAGTTTTCACAACATGGTCACTGCATATTGATATGGCATCTTTAGCACGTTGGCGAAGTACTCACCTAGTGGCCTTGATTTGAATGTTTTTCCTTCTTTTTACCAATCCTTTAGAAGCTATTTTGGATTATGCGACAAATTCATTATGAGCTTATTGTATAGTAATCTCTCCCCATTTTCAAAGTGGTAACAGGAAGATATTTCCAAAGATTCAAAGGAGGCTATCATGTGCTCTATGGCATTTAGAATATATGTGGTTTACAGTTCTGCATGCCTTACTATCCATGAAATAGACTCTACATAGGGAAATAACATTGTTTTTGTTGACACCTTGTATAGCTTGTATTTCTTGATATTTGTGAATGGATAGAGATCGGGGTCATCTTCTGCCTCGTGGAGGAAGGTGTAGTTGTTAAACATATAGTACACTTGACCCCATTTGATTGAAATCTCCTTGTTGATAACACCTTTGGTGTCATCATATATAGGTCCTAGGGTATCTACATATTATTCTTGATCACTTCTTCTTGTAGAGGCCTCCTCAACAAGGGCCTTGTTGGTACATTCCAAGCATTTGCGAGGAAACATGGTCGAATATGCAAAAAACGTATTTATTATTAGTCCTTAAGAAACACTAATGTTAAATAGAATCATCAAATATTTACTATCTTGACAAGATAAAGAATGAGAAAGACAGATCTTGGATTATTTTTGTGTTTGGGAAAATTCTTGTTCTTTTTGGAGGAATTGGTGAGTTTTTAGTTTGTGCAATGATACACAACCTATATCGATGCCTATATTGTAATAGTTTCCAACAAAGGATTTTGTATCGTCGATAATAGAGATATTGTTGAATGACATTTCCATTTGCATTGTTGATAATCCCAAAATCAATGTCAATGAGGGAGGGAGATAATTTGTATCAATGTCCATAGAATGACTGTCGCCAGTTAGGGCAAGGCTATATTAGCAATGATCTTATGATTGACATATGTGAGGAAAATCATGTTTTGATGTCGATATGTTGATCATCATCGCAATGGAAAGGGACATATCGGTGTTAATGTTGTGATCATCACCAAAATGGAAAAGGATGTATCGATGTTAATGTTGTGATCATAGTTGAAAATCAATACTTGTTTAAGTCAAAAGATAAGTATGGCTATATATAGTTCTCTTCTTGGTGGATTGTTAGGAAAGGGAAGAAACATCATTGTTCTTCAATGCACTTAACCAAAATAAGATTGTCATTAAGGTTTTAGTTAGGGTGAGGAATAAGGATCTTTTAAGGATGAAGCTTATATTGCAAGGATGCAAGTGTTGGATA
This sequence comes from Picea engelmannii, assembly GCA_009831015.1. Lineage (NCBI taxonomy): Eukaryota > Viridiplantae > Streptophyta > Pinopsida > Pinales > Pinaceae > Picea > Picea engelmannii. The sequence goes on along the minus strand of ML844577.1, from coordinate 2,150 downwards.
GGGTTAGGGAATTCTTTCCTCCAAGGAGTAGACACATATGCTATGAACAAAGTTTAGGGAACATCTACAAGGAAGGAATCATGGTGAGGTTAGGGCTTCCAAGGGCATGAAAAGTTAGGGCATGGATTCAAAAAGTGAAGGAAGGAAAGGCACGGTGTGAATGGTGAGGTATGAAGAGTTTAGGTCTAACCCAACCCCCTCCCCCGCACGCCCATATATATGAAAAAATGAAAATAAAAAATGAATGGAAAAGAATATACACGTGTGAGGAAATATGATGAAGTGCCACTTATCTATAAGAATTGTGTTGACACATGGGATAAAGGAGGTGGGTGTTATGCTAGAGCCTTTTCTTCAATCTACTTGATCTCTGGTCATTCTAGTGAACAATGATGTGAAGAGTATTGTCCAACTTAGGATTTATATCCCTCATTGTGCCCCTTTGGTACTAAAATCAATGTAGAAATGACACATAAACACTTTTGGGCATGGGTTACATTTTGTTGTATCGATGATAGGGAGGTGATCATTGTTGGTTGTATCAGTGATTGGAAATTTATCGAGCACCAATATGAGAGGAGATGTAGGAACATTCCTATGTGCAAGTGTGTCAGTGCTCAAAGATAAGTGGATTTTGATATGACCGATGACCATGAAAATATGATCGTTGATGTATCAACACTCATTAATTGATGTATGCTAATACACTTTTAGAAAGTGTAAAAAAAACCATTAAGTGTTGACCCTTCTTTCATTTCAGAGAAAAAGAGAGGATGGATTCCAGTGTATCAGCGACCAAAATTTGATCGACACTGATACACAAAAAGAATTGATTGATTTTTTTTTAAGTGTTACCTCCAACTAGTGTATCGATGGAGAAAACATCAACTCACCAATACTGGTTGTATCGGTGAGGGAAACATTTCCCCTTTCGATATAACATATGTTGGTGATCTTGGGAAGTTTGGAAAAACATAAGTAAAATTCTTGGAAGAGGCTCAATCAAGGACCAAAAAAATGACTTAGATTTTTTTTTTACATGATAAAAGGGCATTGGAACAAAAAAAATAGGGCCCCTATTTCTTGGGGAAAATTGGATATATGAGAAATAAAAGAAGAAAAAGGGGAATTTGTTGGTGTCAACACAACAATTGGTGGCACACTAGGTGAAGCCATGAATTTATGCATTAAACATCTAAATAACAAGGTTTGAGGAAGAACAAAACTATCATGGATATTTCAAAGGGAGAGTGAGTAGGTCCTATTGATTTCAAAGTTTATAATGTGATGAGACAAGTTTTAATATGGAAAGAAAGAGTTTATGGCCATGCCTAGAGCTAGTTAATCATAGCAACATCATTTTAAGATGGGTCATTTTTGGGAGGAAAGTGAGGTACTGCAAGGAAATCATGCATCAAGAATGTTGAAAATATAAGTTGATTTTACATTTCTTTGGTGTTTCTCCCCTGCCAACAAGAATCCATAGCCATAACAGAGTCATCCCTGTGTCACAAGCCTTGCTCCACTACTAGAAAGTTTCTCTAGGCCTAACATAGATACTTGCATGTCCTACATGAGTTGAAATTCCTTTCCCCAAGCCTTTACCTTTATAAACATAATGTTTGTTTTGTTTCTAGAGAGAGATGGATGGGGGGATTCCAGTTTTCCTTTAAAGGCATGTGAGATGAAACCTATGAAAGTGAGATATACCAACCTAGTTATAGATGAGTTACCTTCCTATGTAATATACCTTAGGTACTATAGGTGCCTCTCAGAAGTTGGCCTTAGTTTGTTAATTTCATATGTTAAGAACCAAATATCAATATAGCATAGAAAAATCTCAGAATAGGTACTCAAGGCCTTGAAAAATAGAGAAATTCAAATAATAATCCTCTTCGAGGGGGAAATCTCCTTCTGCCCACATAAATGTGCAATTACCAGATGATTTAAAATTAAAATGTCTCCTTGGTATATATAGGAGACTAGGAGGTATAATTACAACTAATGGACTAAAGAAGACATAAATAAAATAACATTACTAATGTAATATGCCCCAATTAAGGGGTAATGAGCCACTATTTAGGGCTTAACATGCCCCTCCCCTTGAGACAAGTGTTTTCCACAACACTTGAGTAACTATGGATGCTTCT
>ML844575.1:11463-37538 GCA_009831015.1 Picea engelmannii | reverse complement strand
CGAGATCATATAAGAAAAATAGAATTTAACATTTGTATATTATATTATATAACCATATATGCAATGCTTTCTCTTCAATGGTTAGAAAGAATGTAAGATGAATTGATTTGTTTTTATGAAATTGTTAGTGATGAGGTTATGGTGAATGATTTAATGAATTGGTAAAATTGATAAAATAAAAATGAAAGTTTGTATTGAGTAAACTTCATTCATATGGAATTAGTGTTTAAAACTTGTTGGATCTCAACGAAGTGATGATAGATAAATCATGTTGCACAGTAGTCCTAAGTTTTATATGTTATGGAGTTGGATTCAATTGTTACTATGGTTACTCTTATTTATATTTAGAATTGTTAACCATTGAATGCATAGTTACATAATGTTTCATAACAATATATTATTTATTTTATGATTGACAATGGATTTTTCTTTTCATAGGAGTCATGTTTTTTCTAATTATATGGTTGATTGTTCTTATTAGTTGTGTAAAGCGACGAGCTACATTGGAATAAAATATTTTAAAAGAAAAATTGTCTTTATACTCATGCACTCATTTACAAGTAAAAGACAAGTGTTGTAAGAGAGATTTTTACATATTGTATCAGAGCGGGTTCAACTCTGCGACAACAGATTCATGCAAGGCCCTACGACAGTTGGAGATTTAGGCAAGGCCCACAAGATTCATGTAGCACTAAATAACTGTCAAGCTGAGCATTAGTCTACCGTGCTCGACACGTCAGACATGATCGTCGATCAACATTTTAGTATTTTAATAGATCTAGGAGCTACTAAAAGTTTTATATCTAGTGTTCTTCTTAAAAGAATTAATCTGAAGGTAGTCGAACAAGATGAGTTTAGACATGTGGAAATGGCATCCGGTGTTGTTATCCCTTGACCAAGTTTTGGATATCCTTCGCCAGGTTTGACCTATTTTGGGACTTTGACAGGTTGTCGAAGGTGGAGCATAAGTCGAAGCGGAGATCGTGGGATCTCGACCCCTTGTTTAGGGATTTTAGGGTTTTGGGCTTATGTAACGAGTATGGGTTTTCATCCCATGGGTTTACCCATGCTTGGGCCTCTTTTGTACTGTATAAATAGATATCTAGGTGGTGTTAAGGAAAAGGAGGCCAATGTGCTAAGTGTGAATAGTTGTGGATGCTTTTTGTATGCTATGTGTTAAGAACTTGCAGAGCTAAGTGCAAGTGATTGTAAGAATCTTGTGTATAGACAGTAAGAAGGCTTTGTGCTTAAACCTAGCTCAGGGAAGGAGGAACTGGCAAGGTGCACGCAGATCTCTTGTCCTATGCGAAGTGGGTTCTGAGGCTTTGTGCATGTAAGGAGATTGACAAAAGATAATAAAGAAGAAGAAGAGTTGGTTGACGTAGCCCCACACTTGGGTGAACCACGTGTATCCTTTGTTATGGTTTCTTTGTAAATTATGTCATATGTTAGTGATGTGATTTATTCTTAGTGTTGATATATTTATGTATGTTGCATCTGGTCTAATAGCTCAGTTCTTGGTAAGGTGAATGAATGTTAGATATGATCTATCTCTCCATGCTAAGTTCTTAAATGTGTTAGATCTTGTTGAATACTGTGTTTCTATGTAATTAGGGTTTGGATCTAATATGTGAATAAGGGTTAAATACTGATGAATGTTGACTGTTAAGTGCTTTGTTAGAGTATTGTAATCATAGATCTTTGTCCCATCTAAGGTTACAGACACTGGATTCCTGCAACCACCCCTACCTCTACCTCGGGTGAGACTTCATCTTCTTCACATGTATTGTCGAAAGGGTCGATAGTTAGGGTTTTTTTGGTGCAGTGTTGAAGTGTTGAACCTGGGTTTTCACCTGTGCCAACAAATGGTTCTGTTGTCGAGACTTGAAACTATGATTGTTGGGAACTGAGGAAAATAAAGAAAGCTATGTGCGTGGATCTGTTGCTTTAAGTGCACAATATTCTACTTGACTTGTGAAGCTCTGCGCTAAGAAAGGAATCGGATCTAAAGAAAAAGAGGTAAGATCAGTGAAATTTTTTGTCAAAAAGAGGTAAGATCTGGAAACTTTGTGCTCTAAGAAAGGTAAGATAAGTGAAAAATTTTATTTTGAAAGAATGGATCTAGGTATGTTTAATAGATTTGATCCTAATCTGAAAAACTAGGGTAAAGCTAGAAGAAAGAAGGTTTGATATGAGTAGATCTGATAGAAATAATTAAAGATATGTTATTCCTATGCATAGAAAGAATGTTTGGACTAACAAATGGATGTAGGATCATAGGAAGAATTTTCTGCAAGTTAGCTACTATGATCCTAGTGCGCAGTATAAGAAATACTGGGGATCATTTAAGAGAATGAGAGGATTAATTATTTGTTAGAGTTGCAGAAGACCAGGACACCTTGCTAAGGAATGCCCTGGTAGAAGACCTAGTTGTATTTGTTGTAAAGCTATGGACCATGAAGTTCTAGATTTCCCTAGAATTATTGCTAAGGTTGAAAGAATGAATATGAGACAAGAAAACCCCGAGGAAGACCAAGAAACTAAGACCATGGCAGAACCCCAGAAAGAATTAGAGACTATATTACTACAAATGAAAGAAACCCCGAATGACCACAAAGATATCAACTTATCAGATATATTCAAAGAGAAAGAGTGCATAGAAACTAGAATAGGATACTTTGACATAGACTGCATTCTGGATGAGGAAACACAAGTGAATATCATGACAGAAAGAACTTGAGAAATTTTGGGAAATCTTGCTATGATTCCTTCATTGGGAGGAATAGGATTATTTCGAGGAAATTTGATAACCCTATGTGGAATACTTACCCAGGCATCTATGAGTGCTCATGGCACTTCAACAGAAGAAGAATTTGAGATTATTAATTTTGTTGAGAATAACACCCCATTTTCTATACTACTAGGAAAAACCTGGATTGAGAAATATCATACCTGAAGAAAAGAAGAGGAAGCTCTAGAATAGAAAAAGAAAGAACTAAGAGACTTCATGGCTAAGAGAATATCACACTTACTGGAAGAAAAAGAACACTAGTTGAAGTTACTGAAGACCAGAAATCTGGATGTCGAAGTTGAAAGAACACAAGAAGATTTGAAACATCTATATATACAGGAGAGTAGAGCACCTACCCCAGAAAGAGAAGAATTATTGCCCTTGAACCTTAGGAAAGACCACCAACAGCGTGAAGTTACTATGCCAAGAGGAGATAAGAATCAGAATGGAAAGAGGAATACCAAGATGCATATCACAGGGAAGAAGGCTAGAAATCTCAGCAAGTAGAAAGAAAAGTTGGAGAAATTATAGGAAGTTTCGGAGAAGACTTCGCAGAAGGAAGGTATCCAGAATTTGAACCTTGCCAGAATATCAAAGCAGCTCAGATTGGCACTTCACCATGGCGGATCGATATGACCGTTGGAGGCATTATAACTATTAGGTTGACGTTCATGAACAGTTAGAACAACAATTATGATTAGAAAGATCGCCATCGGACCGTTGGCACCACGTCGTAATGGAAATAACTTCATTGATGAAGGCTTCTTGTCCGTTGGAGGCATCTGTTACATTGTTTTCTACTTATTCCATCGAATGTTGCACTGAGAACACTTTCATGAATTGTATCCAAGAGAACTCATTGTTATTGTGTTGTTCTTACTAATACTTTGCCACTTGTTCCATTGCATTGAGCGCTTGTTAATCAACCTGAGTTTTTCAATCTCGATCGTGCATGTCAGATGAACTCAGTGTCGTAGAAAAGTATCTTGAAGAATTTATAATCGAAATCATGGTTGAGAAGGTGATGTCCATCGAAATTCAAGCTTCATCGACGAGAGGAGTGCAAGCCTCCCCGTCGACTACTCATGGATTTGGACCATCCTAAGCTGCGGCTGAGAAAAGAACCAAGCATCGAGATGACTTGGAAAATGTGAAGTTAATCCCATCCATCATGCCTGACTACATCCCACCTCTGGCTGGTGTAGTGAATCATGAGAGTGTCCCCAGGGACTTCGACTACACCTTGGTTACTGCGTACCTCCCGAAGGGGATACGCATAGGAAAACCACAGCTGGATAAGACCATGACATTAAATATTAGTGACTTCAACTTGGGAGACCGCAAGAACTTTAGCATGCTCTCCCCTCACAGGTATTTGACTAGGATGAAGGGGAAGAATTCAAGGATAATCCCCCAACCATAGACTATGGACCTCGTGCAATCCACCATCCTGAATGTAATGAAGATACCCCATTTTGGAAGGCACCAGGAGGTTAACACATGCGTTAAGATTATGCTGTCAAGATTCCATGGCAATTATTTGTGGCTAGATGGACGCATCACCGTCAATCCAACACTAATCCATTGGATCACTGGATTGAGCATGCAAGGACCAAACTCACAAGACTTTTATCTAGGAAAGGTTACAGACCGCACTCTGGCACATAATATTAAAGATACCTATGGTGATGTGGAAAAGGGGAAGCGAGGATACAAGGTAGCCTCCATCCAGAATTGCACAGTGCGCCTCGCTTGCTAGTTGATTGTTGGTAAGATAGTAAGAAAGAACAAACCCACGCAGGTTAAGGGGTTTGTTGTTCACCTCGCAGGAAAATGCGTGGAGGGGCTACAAATGAACTAAGAAAAGTACTTAGTTAACCATTTAGACCAAGACTTCCACAAAGCTCAAGATCAAGGCTATGAGTTCCATTTTAGTTGGTTGTTGATCCTCATCGCGTTCATAGCTTGGGAGATGCTAGAAGGTGTGATCTTCCCTGAAATAGAGCCATATGAACCCTTAGCCGTGAAGTTCACCACGCTCTGGTATTCGAGCGATACGGGAAAACAATGGCAGTCAAACACGATGTTCCACACCTACTACCTGCAGTTAAAGAGGGCTATTGAGGTTGTCCCTTGTATGACGTTGAACACTCTGCATAGGTTCAGGCCATTTGTAAAGTTCCATGCAGACAAACATTTTATCTATATCATTGCGCGTGGAGACGAACACAAAGAAGTACTACAGAGTTATTACAAACTCACAGAGGAGGACCTAGAAGAAATAACTAAGGAATGGCCTGCAAAGCTCCTTATCCCTATTGACCCCGATGAACTTTCAGACCCTGAACTAATTGGAAGCATGGTGGTCACTCACAAAGGGTACAATACACCTGGAAGTAGTAGAAGGAAGAAGACAAAAGAGGTACAGAAGCTGAACAGCGCATCCAAAGAGACTGCTTCAGAATCACCTAGTGGAGGAGGTGATGACGAAGTAGAAAAAGAAGAGGAAAATGGAAAATAAGATCAACATAAGCAAGGAGAAGTAACACCACCACATAATCCCCCTCATGACGCAAAGCCATATAAAAAAATAAAGGTTTCTCCCATGAAACCCACATCACGGAAGAAGTCAAAAGCTAGTAAGGCCAAGCTGCAGATTGTGCTCACGCTCGATGACTTCGAATTCATCATCATAGATGTATCAGACACCTCAGAAGATATTTTGCAGAGAAATGAAGCTAAGAAAGAGACCATGTATGAAATAATTGAAGAATAAATGTGAGGGGTACAGCAGGCCCTTCACTCCAGCCGCACAGTGTGCACTACACCCCTGCCATTAGAACAAACAGAATTGGGAGATGAGCCTACCCAACTCCGCAGACTAGTCGATGCGACCAAAGCTCACTTTCTTCATGCACAGGAAGAAACCGAACAAGCCATAGTGGCCCTGAAGAAAGAACAAGAGGAAGTAATAGAGCAACGTTGAGTTGTGCAGTAGGAAAAGGATGACCTACAAACAAAGTTCGAAGAGGAGAGAGTGAAAATCCAACAAGGTAAGGAACAACTTCTCGTGGAGTAGGTTGGAGTAAAAGAAGTAGTCATCAGATCACTTCGCTCTCTAACGAACTTAGAGAAAAAGGAGGAAGATCCAGTGGAGCACCAAGTAGCGAAGCTTGTTGAATCCATCCAGCAACTTCAACAGAGAATAACAGATCTAGAGCTACAAAAAGTACCAAGTACTCCACAGGACATGTGAGACCAAAGAGAAGCCACTTCCTGGAGTGCAGTTGAGAGAATCAGAGCAATATATTTGGAATGTAAACAGCTTAGCAGTAGAAGTGCATAGACTTACGAGCAACTTACTGAGGACCCTGAACTGAAGACATTGGAGTCACAGCTCTAGAAGGAAAAGTAGCAAGCGGCGAAAGTACAAGCATAATTGAAGCTCCTGTTAGCATTTGAGAGAATTAAAATATCCCAGGAACAGTGCACTACTCAGTAGCAGGTCCATACTATACAGAGCAAAGTCATGGAAGTAACTCAGAGGCTCCAACCAGTCTAGGACGAAGCTTGCCAACTTTTTAAGGAAATTGAAGGCTGAGGAGAAGAGCTGGAACAAGTAATCACTTCAGTAGAACAGCACTTAGAGGGACCTATGAACGAGGCATTTATTCAATATTTTTTCGAGCAGGAGGCCTTGGTGAAGTAGCAGGTCGAAGTAGCTCAAGCCAGGCTCGAGGCTTTTGAGGTAGAACTACCCATATTAGAGTGACTCGGGACAAGTCACGAGTGACCTTTGGGGGACTGTTGGCCCTTGACCAATTTTTGGAGATCCTTGGCCAGGTTTAACCTACTTTTGGGACTTTGACATGCTGTCAAAGGTGGAGTGCAAGTCAAAGCAGAGATCACGGGATCTCGTCCCCTTGTTTAGGGATATTTGGGTTTTGGTATTATTTTACATGTATGGGATGTCGGCCCATGGTTTTACACATGCTTAGGCCTCTTTTGTAATGTATAAATAGATATCTAGGTGGTGTTAAGGAAAAGGAGTCCAATGTGCTAAGTGTGAATAGTTTTGGATGATTTTTACATGCTATGTGTTAAGAACTTGCATAGCTAAGTGCAAGTGATTGTAAGAAGCTTGTGTATAGACAGTAAGAAATCTTTGTGCTTAAACCTAGCTCAGGGAAGGAGGATCTGGCGAGGTGCGCGCAGATCTCATGTCTTGTGTGGAGTGGGTTCTGAGGCTTTGTGCATGTAAGGAGATTGACAAAAGATAATAAAGAAGACAAAGAGTTGGTGGACATAGACCCACACTAGGGTGAACCACGTATATTCTGTGTTATGGTTGCGTTGTACATTATGTTGTATGTTAGTGATGTGATTTATGCTTAGTGTTGATATCTTTATGTATGATGCATCTGGTCTAATATCTCAGTGCTCGGTAAGGTGAATGAATGTTAGATCTGATCTATCTCTCCATAATAAGTGCTTAAATGTGTTAGATCCTGTTGAATATTGTGTTGCTCTGTAATTAGGGTTTGGATCTGCGATGTGAATAAGGGTAAAATACTGATGAATGTCGACTGCTAAGTGCTTTGTTAGAGTATTGTAATCACAGATATGTGTCCCAAATAAGGTTGCATACACTGGAGTCCTGCAACCACCCCTGCCTCTACCTCAGGTGAGACTTCATCTGCTTCGCAGGTGTTACTGAAAGGGTCAATAGTTAGGGTTTTTTTGGTGCATTGTTGAAGCGTTGAACCCTGAGTCTGCCCCTTTTCCAATAGGTGCCAAGCAAAAGGTTGAAGGAAAAGTTAAGGATTGTAACATTAACCTGGGTGACTTCATGAAAAGTGTAAACCTGTATGTTACAATCTTGGGATCTTATGATATAGTGATTGGAATGGATTGGTTAGAATCGCATGCTGTGATACTTAACTACAAGACAAAATGGTTAAGTTTAACAGATGATTTGGGACAGAGTAGAGTAATTGTAGGAAGAAACCAGGGTGTGTCGCTAAGGTTTATTTCTTCCTTAAAATTATAGAAATGTGTGTGCAAGGGGTGTAAGCTATACACCATATTAGCACTTAACCAAAAGGGGGACATAGAAGGATTATAAAACCTTCCTATAGTTTCAGAGTTTGTCGATGTATTTCTAGAGGAACTACTAGGTTTACCACCCAAAAGAGAATTAGAGTTTACCATATATTTGAAACCTGGTACAGAACCAATTACAAGAAGGCCATATTGAAGGAGTTTCTAGACTTGGTACTTATACGTCCAAGTGTGTCATCGTGGGGTGCACCCGTTATTTTTTTGATAAATAAGGATGGATTGTGGAGACTTTTCATTGACTATCGCCAATTGAACAAATCCACGATCCAAAAACCAGTATCTGTTGCCAAGGATAGATGACTTATTTGACCAGATGAAAGGAGCAACGGTCTTTTCAAAGATTGACTTGAGATCTAGATATCATCAATTGCGAATTAAGGAGGAATATATCCCTAAGACCGAATTTAAGATGAGATTCAAACGCTATGAGTTTATTGTTTTACCATTTGGATTAACAAATGCCCCGGGTGTATTTATGAGTTTGATGAATGGGGTATTCCATGAATACTTAGAAAAGTTTATACAAGTATTTATTGACGATATATTGATTTATTATCAGATTAAGGAAGAGCACAACAAACCCTTGAGATTGGTTTCATAGTGTATAAGAGAAAACAAGTTGTACAGGAAGTTGTCGAAGTGTTTTTTGTACCAGACGAAGATCCATTATTTGGGACATGTCATATCTGGAGAAGGTATCGATGTGGATCTAGTGAAAGTAGAGGATATTATGGAATGGATAGCACCGATAAACGTACAAGAATTGTGTATCTTTATGGTGTTAGCAGGTTATTATTGATTCTTCTTCGAAGGTTTTTCAAAGAGAGAAAATCCAATTATGGAATTGCAAAAGAAAAACAAGAAATTAGTATGGTCAAAGAAATGCACAGAAGAATTTCAAAATATTAAGGAGGTATTAACGACAACACCGATATTGAAGTTTCCTGACATGGACAAGGAATTCTTGGTATGCATGGACGCATCCAAGGAAGTTCTAGGTGGAGTTTTGATGCAAGACGGTCGAGTGATTGCTTACATTTCAAGGAATTTAAGAAGGCATGAAGAGAATTACTCAACACACGATTTGGAGTTATTAGCAATCGTTTATTCCTTGAGAGTTTGGAGACATTACCTTATCAGATGAAAATTCGAGTTAAAGAATGATCATTGTGGATTGAAGCACATTTTTACTCATAGTGACTTGAACACACGACAATGGTGTTGTTTAGAACTACTAAGTGAATACGACTTTTAGATTACCTACATTAAAGGAACTGTGAATAGAGTAGTAGATGCATTGAGTCAGAGACCATGCATATTCTCGGTAATACCTCTTAAGATGAATCTTCAAGAAAATATTCTAGCATTGCAGATTGACGACAATTGGTACAAGGAAGTTAAGGATAATATTGGACAAGATACCATGATGGTACTGAGGTTCAAAGGTTATTTAGTGGACAATGATGGATTATTGAGGTATAATGGCAGAATTTATGTACCACCTAAAGACAAATTGGGAAAGTTGATTTTGAAGGAAGCTCATCGAGAAATATATATGGTTCATTCCGGAGTCACAAAGATGAAGGAAGACCTTAAGTCTTTATTCTTTTGGAAAGGAATGAAAGAGAATATAATTAATTATGTGGAAATATGTCTAGAAAGTCAGCAAGTGAATTTTCAACATAGACATCCATCAGGATTGTTACAACCACGTGTGATTCCTGAATCGAAATGGGAAGTCATTTCAAAGGATTTTATTGTTGGATAGCCACTGACGACAAGGAGGCATGATTCAATTTTTGTAGTCGTTGACACTATGATGAAGAGTGCACACTTTATTCCAGTGCATATGATGTATCAGGCACCAAACATAGCTAGATTATTTGTTAGTGAGATTGTGATGTTTCATGGTGTACCAAGAAGGATCATATCCGATCAAGGATTGGTGTTTACAAGATAGTTTTGGACTAGTTTCCAAGAGGATTTGGGAACGAAAATGAATTTTAGTACAACATGTCACCCCGAAACAGATATACAAATAGAAATAACAAACCATAGTTTAGAGGATATGTTGCGAATGTATGTAATGGATCAACAAAAATGCTATGAAGAATTCTTATCGTTGGTTGAATTCACATACAACAACAATTATCAGATTTCAAGTAAAGTGGCATTATTTGAGTTTCTTTATGGATGACCATGTCAAACACCTTTGAGTTGGGATCGACTAGAGGATAGGGTTCTGGTGGGACTAGAAGTGATCCAAGAAATGGAAGAACAAATGTGAACAATAAGACAAAGGGTTAAAGAAGTGCAAGATCGACAGAAGCGTTATGTTGATGCACATCGCATTGACTGCAGTTATGAGGTTGGCGATACATTTTTCTTGTGGGTGAAACCTCATAAGAGTTCGATCAAGTTTGGAAAAGGTGTTAAAATATATCCTAGGTTTGTGGGACCTTTCGAAGTTGTAGAAATGAAATGACCCATGGCTTACCGACTAGCCTTGTCTGATTCATTGAGACGTATGCATGATGTATTTCATGTATTTGTTTTAGGACATTATATTTCAGATCTGTCACTTGTTATTGACTTGAGTTCTTTGCAAGGATGATTTTAGGGGCTAAATTTTTCTCATGGGCTAATTTTCCATGGTTTTTCCAAAAACGAGATTTGCTATTTTAAAAATGATTCACCAAATTCTATAAGATAAAACTATTTTACCTTAAAAATTGCCAAAAATTTATAAAAAAATATATAAAATCCTTAGAAATTTGAATATTTTTACAAAAATATCGCCAATCATTTATAGTTGGCATATGAAGGATTAGTAAGATTCACCAAGGTTTCTACATTTTAAAATAAATTTCCATCCTTAAAATCATCCCTAGTTCTTTGCAGGTGTCGAATGAGGGTGCTCTCATGGCAGAGCAGATCCTCATACTAGACCATCACACTCAACAACTATGACATCGAATAGATGATCAGGTCAAGGTCCAGTGGGATAGTTATAGCCCATATTTTGCTACATGGGAGGACACATATGAGATGCATCAATAGTTTCCTTAATTTTTTGATAGATTGGATATATAGATTGTGTCAAATACATTTATTTCTTTCATTTTTAGACTATACAAACTTCGGGATGAAGTCTGAAACAAGAGGGGGTGTATGTAACATCCAGTTTCACTGAGCACATGTATTCTTTGAGGACACTTGTGAGAAAGTGATATGGTTATGATATATTATGATTATGATTTGATTATGAGTTATATATTATGATTTCATTGTGATGATATGTTAATTTACATACATACATACATATATATATAGGTATAGGTATTATTGATGAGTTCCCCTGAGTGTGCAGGATACATGACAGGTCGAGGATGTTGATGGCATCAATGGACTTCCTTGGACTCCATACTGAGTCAGGGAGTGGACTTTTATTGGTTTGAGTATTTGATTTACACGCATGTGATTTATATGATGATTTTAGTTAGATATTATGCATATGGATTATTGAAATTTCCCTTGTCAGTGGATGCAGGCTTGGTGACGCTTGCTAATTTGACTTACACAAGGGGTAAAGGGGCCATACATAGAAACCATACAGATGGGGGAGAGGTGTGGAATCATCCCTGTCACAGCCTACTATCACTCCTACTGTGACCTGAATAGTAGGTTAACGATTACCTAGTTCGATAGGTCCACAATGTCGTGAGGGCAGACTGAGACAGACGCTCACGAAGAATTATAAGATGTGTGCAATAAGGATAAATCATTATTCCTTAGACAACCCTTAGTCTCTCACATGGTTTACCAAGCGAAGTGTTGACTCCAAGTTTCAGAAAAACTTCCAAACTAATCAAATTTGAGTGGCACCCTTGGAGCACGGAGGTGCATCTTGAAGGGCACGTCGTGTAAGCAAATTATGAATCAACAAAAATATAAATGGCCTAGAAAATATAATAAAAATGTTTAGACCTTGTTACAACAAAGTATTTAACTAATTAATAATTTATAACTAAGAAATCTAACAAGAGCCAAAGTCTAATATATTTGACTAAAATAAAACATAAAAAGGGAATATAGGGATTAGACTAGTGAGTTAAGTAAATAAAAAAATAAGAATATAGTGGGTAGATGCACATGTGTGCATGAAAATAATAAAAGGGTTTTTTTTAAATAAAAAGAAATTAAAACATGAGAGAATAGGCGGTTCACATAGAATAGCATCTTGAGTCAATCTACCACTAATCCTAACTAAAAGGAGACTCCTAATCCAACTCAAACTAGAATCTAGTTAGGGGATGTTGAGGAAAAGATATGAATTTATCTTAATCAATCATTTTCAGATCTTGCTTGGCTAAAGAAAGATAGTCAGGAATGTTACCCTATGATTATAGCCTCAAAAAGTTTTTCCTAATCCACAAGTACTAATTACAAGGGCTTAGGATGATATGTAGATACATTGTATGCCCAAATGAGGCTGCTAGATATTAGGTTACCAGATACGATGGTAGTTGTAGATTAGTAGGAGACAGGAGTAGGAGAAAGAACTGAGACTCTGTGATATTCCAATATCTATACATATTTGTAAACAAATATTCATCTTAATAGGAAGAAAGCAGTTTTCCTGCATATGAACTTTCTGTGTGTTTATGTGTATATGATGAATGTTATTTGTGTGTGTTTATGTATGTTGTAGATGTATGTGATAGGTTTTCATCTGTAGTAGGAAGATATACTTCTCTGTCTTCGTTGAGGTTGTTACATTGTTCTCAATTCTTTAGGATGTGAAAGGAGTGCACAACAGAACATTGGAATTTTTGTAGATAGAGCAAGGAGTTCACATCTAAACTCTATTGAGTCAGAAAAGAAAGTTCCAGGAGGGTGCACCAGTGCGATGAAAAATCAAGGGAAACCTCAAGGTTGTTGAATACCTTAGAGGAGAAAATGTGCAGAGGAATCATAGAGAGACAGAGTCACTGAGAAATCTATAGAGATCTTCCAGGTGGGCATTGAGTAGGTGAAAGTGTGCACAAAAAGACTCTGTTTAGAGATTGAGAAGAAGGGGTGTCAAGAAGAGACACCCACAAAGTTGCAAAATACTCTGTAATCTCTGCAAGTTTGCATTGAGAAAAAATTTCCGAGAAGGCACAAGAATCCCTTTAAGGAGTAAAGGGACTAAAACATTAGAACTTGAGTAAGAAAAATATCAAAAGAGATAGTGCAAGGAGTGCATGCAGAATTGAATTTACTTCAAGTTCACAAGATCAAGAGGAGTAGTGCAAGTTATCATGCAGAACGCAAGTGTGCGCCAGAGCCGAGGTCAATTTTCAATGTCAAATCTCAGGAGGAAAAGTGGAGTCAAGACCCTAGAAACTGGTTTTGTGGGAGGAGGTTCAAAGGCCACAACCTGTGAACACTTACAAAATTTTCCCAAGTCCGGGAGGACAAATAATCTCAGGAGGAGGAGAGACAACAACCATCAGATCGGTTGCAGGAAGAGATCTGGACCATCAGATCAGGGTCCAGGATGAAGGAGGAACATGTGAGGAGAAGGACAATTCCCATCCATCGAATCTAGGCATGAAGGACAACCAAGCATTGGATCTAGGTAAATTTCACAGGCCTTAACCCTTTGTGTGCATAGGGGAGCAGACTTTCCAAAGTCCTGAAGTCCCGAAGAAATTAGGGACCTTCCATCATCCAAAGGGACAGGTGACATAAGATCCACAACTCTGGAGAGAGAGCACTTCGGAATTTTGTGGTCAAGGACGAAGTGAAATCGCTGAAGAGCTGAAGTAGATCCTGGTCGTTGGTTTCTAGGAGGTATGTGTTAACAGATCTAAGACTTTGGGGAAAGTCACTTCAGAGGATTTCAATTGTGGAGTGTAACAAACTTCTGAATTGTGGAAGGTCGAAGTAAATCATAGCCGTCCATTACGAAGTACACGTGGCAGAAATCTGTCGTCTTCGAGTGAAAGTGCTTCGAAAGGAAACATGTGATGAGGAGTTGAAACTCCCGAAGCTCGAATAGCCAAAGTGAATCATAGTCGTCATATTCAAAGGGACATGCGGTAGAGATCTTTGAAAGTAGAGTGAAAGAACTTCGGAAGGAACCAAATGCGTAGGAGCTGAAACTCCTGAAGCCTGAAGAGTCGAAGTGGATCATGACCATCAGATCCAGAAAGACATGCATCGATAGATCATGTATTTCGGGTGAAATCACTTCGAGAGAAAGAAAGCGTGAAGTTGAGACTTCTGAAGGCCGAAGTCCTGAAGTGGACTAGATCCGTTGATTTGAGGAGGAGGATGTGTGGTAGAATATTTGTCATTTCAGAGAAAACTCACTCTGGGAGAAAAAGGAGTGCGTTGAACAAGAAATCCAAAAATTTAGAGAGATGGAATTCATCTAAGCCATCTATTTGTTGAGGACAGGTGTCAGCAGATCTTCCACTTTGAAAGATAGCCATTTTGGGAAGAAGCAGGCACAGGATTTTGAAACTCCCAAAGCCCGAAGAGACGAAGTTAATCGTAGCCCTCGATCTAAGGGAGACATGTGTCGATAGATCGTGGACTCTGAGTGAAATAATTATGGGAGAAAGTGAAGGAAGGAAGGGAGGAATATATTAGTCATCGTTCAATAGGCACCTCCCGAGATCACAAGATTTATGGTCGCACTTAATTGCGGGAACAGAAAGTGATCGGACTTTAAAAATCCTAGAGTGGGCTGCAATCTAAACCATGGTATTGCCAAAGGGATATGTGGCAACTAGTAGTGAATTGCAGGGAGAAAAGTGATGTAGTCTCAAACCACTCTTGGCCACCCCACAATCATGTTCTTACATGAGGGCACAGCGTGAGGTCATATGTGAAGGAAAGGACCTAGCGAGGGGAGCTAGTGTATGTTATTTAAATTCTTTGAAGAGGCCAGGAAAGAGCTTGTAGGTTTGACAGAACTTGCACTTTGGATGAAATGGGACCTATGTAGATTTATTGGGATATAATAAAGGCCCGAAGAGTCGATCTGACTCCTTTATTTGAACGATCCTAGATCGGGAGGTCGAGCAACCCCAAGGAGAGAACGGGGGTCTGCAAAAACTGGTATCAGAGATTAAAATGTGTATGCAGATTGTAGGCAAAGGTGAGAAGGTGAAAAGAGATAATATGATAACATCAAATTGTATCAGAAACTTAATTGTTCCTGTAGACAATAGGTGAAGGAGGAGACAGAGTGTGATGCTTTGTGAATGATGGTTGCACATATGTAGCAAACATTGGACAGTGAGGTAGGCTTCAGGGAAAATTTGGAAATGCTCTGTGTAATAAAATAATGCACGGACTTGCCAGGAGGGAAAGCAGAGGGTGAAAATGGCTATTGAAGGCCATTGGTGTGGTCAAGACATGGACCACCAAAAAAAAAACAAAGCTAAGAAAGAAAAATATCTCAGGGAGATCAGAGCAGGAATGGAGAGGCTAGCATTGAAGATGTAGTAGGAGGCAAAGGTACATTGGAGGTATGAATGGCCTCTGAAAAGGAAAGCGAAGTGTCATGTCCAGAAGTTGTTAGCTAGAAGGTAGCAACAAGTAGTGAGGAAGTGGTTGAGGCATGCTGAAAACCTCAGTGACACAGAACGAGAGATGGTTTACATATGTGAACCAGAAGTTGGGAGAACCCTCAGTGATGAGTAAGGGAGATCAATTAAGGATCTCATAAACTGCTAGGAGGGAAGAGATGAATTTTCAAATTTTCAGGTGGGCAATGGGATGAGATCAATTGAGGATCTCATTGACTGCCAAGAGGGCAACAGTGAAAATTCATATTTCTAGGTGGGCAATGAAATGAGATCAATTGTGGATCTCATAGACTTCCAGGAGGGCAGTGATGGAAATTTAAATTTCCATGTGGGAAATGAGATGCGATAAATTGAGGATCTCATAGACTCTTAGGAGGGAAGTAGTGAAAACTCATATTTCTAGGTGGGAAATGAGATGAGATCAATTGTGGATCTCATAGACTGTCAGGAGGGAAGTGATGGAAATTTAAATTTCTAGGTGGGCAATGAGACGAGATCAATTGTGGATCTCATAGACTGCCAGGAGGGCAGTGATGGAAAATTAAATTTCCAGGTGGGCAATGAGATGAGATTAATTGATCTCATAGACTGTCAGGAGGGCAGAAGAAAAATCATAGATTTCCAGGTGGGAAAGTGGTGCAGACCCACTCGGCCCTCAGATCGAGGATCCACTCATAGGATCATTCTATATTCCCTTCGAGCCGGATCAACTCTTTCGGATTCTCTGCTGGAATCCCCTTTCTAATCGATCCATAGGTTCTTTCTCGCGGTTCGCGATCTTGCAAGTTCACGAGTCGTGACCTCCGTCTCTTCCTCTACAATCCCGCAATAACTGAGATCATGAAATGGGTACAGCTCTCCCTTTGTCAGTGCCCTCCTTGCATGACCACCAGCTAGGCTAAGCACTATCACCTTTTTCCTCTCGCGCCTTCATGAGTTCAAAGGTCCAACCTTCGTTCCCTTTTCTCCCGAGTCCCTAAGACGCGAGAGGTCAACAGGGTGTTGACTCCTCCAAGTGTGTGACATGTGTCTCGTTGATTATTTTCCCAAGCCCACCATGTGGTTCTACCACGTGTCTCTTATGTGAAACCTTGGCACTTCACGACTTCGCTTCTCACAACTTCGAGCACCCAAATTTTGGGCTCTCACCCGGCGAACCTCCGAGTTCGTGAGAACCTCTGATCTCTGCCACCTGTCCTCCTCTGATATACGACTTAGATTACTTCATGACTTCACTTCTCGTGACTTCGAGCACTCAATCCTTGGGCTCTAACCCTCCAAACCTCCAAGTTCGCGAGATCTCTAGATCTTTTCCACCTGTCCTCCTCCTAACGGATGGTTGTGATTTTCTCGTAGTTTCACCACTCGTGAGTTGAAAAACTTCTCTTTTGGACTTTCGATATCCGAGTCCCCAAGATGGGTGATCTCACAACATGTGTCCTCCTTCCAACGGGCGGCTCAGATCTTTCTCAATTTTGTGACTTCGCCTTTCACAATCTCACGAGTCTCGCTACAAAGGTTTCAACCCTTCACCTTCCGAAACCCCGAGATGCGAAATATGTGAGTGATCTGACGACCCTGTTGGCTCAGATCCTGCAGCTCTATTCTCCTGAGATTTACACTTAGAAAACACTCGCCATAACCTTCTTTCTCCTCTGTGAGATATGATGGCTTTCGGGACCTCGTAAATTCTCCACGGAGAACTCCGACCGTCAATTTCCTCCTTGGTGATTTCTGCAAAATGAACAAAATTATCTTTCACAAAACTTGTCCACCCGCGAAACGATATCGTTGTGCCTTCTCTTTGAATGCTTCAAGGTACTAAACCTCCTGATCTTTCTCCATGACTCGAGTCTCCAATAAGACTCATGCACGCACTCCTTGTGGAAATTCTTAAATACTTTCAAGTATTTGAAATTTTAGACTCTGCGCACTCACTTTGCAGCAGCAGTCCTTCACTCCTTCCCTTAGGTTGCAAACCCTGAGAATATACTCAGCCTGCGCACACCCTGCACAGCTCTTGTGCTTGACTTGCATTTCTGCAAGAATGAGAACCGTGTTATCTCTCCTGAGCTTGCAGAGATGAACTCTCACCTTCGTCAACGCACACCTTGTGGACGATTTCACTACACTCCTTGAAGGAAAACTCTTGCTCAGGCAGAGAAACAATTGAAACTCATTCCTCTCTCTCCCTTTCTTCAGATTTCAGACATTTAAATATGAAATCAAACATTCACGCATCAAAGAAAATGCATAACAGAGAGTAACCAAGCAAACATCAATCATCATATACAAACACAGAAAGCAATTGAACACCATGAGTTTGAACTAAAGATCTTTGTATTAATCTAGAATTTCTGTACATGGGGTTTACTCTACACAGCTCTCTGCTTTAGCTCTCCTATTCTCTCTTCTCATAATGTTGCTTATTGTTACAATGATACAAGTGAGGGTGTCTATATCTCGTTTCCCTCTTGTTCTCTAATACTGTCTAATCTAGAATTAAATTCTATCTACCTACATTCATTACACATAAATGCCTTCACCTAATACAGATGAGAGTGGGATGCTCAAGGTCTGTTTACAATATGGAAGTACGCCCTTCCTTAATTGTTTCATTTATGCTTGGCGTATCCACCTCAAAAACATTCAAACAATTTTATCATGTGCCAAAATGCATTGGCGCCTACCCCATGCTCGCTTGATGTTGGCGATGCTCCTACATCAGAAAGGGAGAAGAGAGGAGACTATATGAAAGTCTCGTGAACTCAACTGAGAGTTCATATCAGCAAGGAGAGATGATGGGGTAGGGTCAGAAATGCACTTTGATCATTGGGGGAATTCAAATATTCATGCCACGTAGTCCAACAGAGGCTAGTACAAGTGTTGCACATGAGGAGGTGGTGCAACAAGAATCCAAGAAAGAGGCCATGGGGCCAAATGATTTTAAAGATAACTATGTCTATGATGCAGGTGCAGCGGAGGAAAGACAACTGGCAAGGATTGTCAAAGAAGAGGAGAAGGAAAAGACATTGATGTCTTCCCAACAGAAAAAGAGGAGAATTTGGATGAATTGCTCACTCAATGGAAGCAAGAGATGAATATGTTGGAGGATTGGTTGAACAATCCAGAACCAGAAAAGGATTGGAAGGATGCAGTCATGCAAAGGGAGACAGGATACTAGCCTGGGAGGCAGCTGGAGGAAGTTGGATTTGAACCAACACAGGAGGAGCTGACAGAATCCAATATGTCAGAGAAGAAAGATGAGAAGCAACTCAGAGGTGAGACTACAGAACTAGAGTCTGTAATTGAGTGGCTAGCTAGTGCAACAGGAGGTGAAGATAACATGAAGGTTTAGATTGATTAGCTTGGTAAAAAGGAGGAAGAGCACACATCACAATGTTCCCAAGATATGGAGAAAGAAGAGCATTTGGTGGAATTTCTCAAAAATGTTAGCCAAGGAGATGAACATGAGGCAACTGTAAAATTGGGATCTACAACAGAAGGAGAAGATCATTCAGAGGAATGGCTCAAATTTTTCAGCCAGGAAGCTAAGAAAGAGATAATTGTAGAATGTGAACCTACAATAGATGAGAGAGCAGTAGACAGAATGGATTTTGTTGGTCTGTGTGAAGAAATGGAGGCCCTAGAGAGAAGGTTAAATATGCAAAGTCAGCTAATCCAACAAGTTGAGTTGGAAATTGATGGAAAGGAGATGTAGCAGAATGAGATGAAGGAGAAGAGCCAGCCAATGGACTAGTTGGACAAGGAAATAGAGGGTATTAATAGATTGATGTTGGAAGAAACACAAGAAGTAGTCAACAAATAAATATGGAACATAAGAGGACCTACAGGAGCAGCAGGGCAGCAGAGGCAGGAAGAAAGAGGAGCAAGTGGACAGCTCCAATTAAGGTTTGGGGCCCTGGAGGATCTCAACAGCAGACAAAAGGGAGCCATGAGAATGAGCTCATGATTTTCCCAGTAGTGGAGTATGATGCAGGAGAATCATCATCAAGCACACGTGGAGATACATCTCATCACCTTAGTGTGCCTTTGAATCAATTCAGAATCTTAACACTGGCATTTTCCTGCAAATCTTTTTTTTGAACTGATTGAAAATTGAAGAAGATCAAAACGCTTGGGAGTGAATGATCGTGAGTGATATGGGAGTTTCACTCCTAGAATTTAATGTAATGGA
Source organism: Picea engelmannii (assembly GCA_009831015.1). Classification (NCBI taxonomy): domain Eukaryota; kingdom Viridiplantae; phylum Streptophyta; class Pinopsida; order Pinales; family Pinaceae; genus Picea; species Picea engelmannii. The sequence goes on along the minus strand of ML844575.1, from coordinate 17,842 downwards.
ACTAAGGGGTATTTATATTCTTTCGAGAAGATAGGTAATCGGAGGAAACCCTAGGAACATTCTTGTATATGTAGATGCATTGTATGCCCAAATGAGGCTGCTAGAGATTAGGTTACTGGATACGATGGTAGATGCAGATTAGTAGGAGATAGGAGTAGGAGAAATAACTAAGACTCTATGATAGTCTAGTCTCTATAAATATTTGTAAACCGATATTCATCTTAATAGGAAGAAATCCATTTTTCTGCATATGAATTTTATGTGTGTTTATGTGTATATGATGAATGTTATTTGTGCTTGTTTATGTATGTTGTAGATGTATGTGATAGGTTTTCATCTACAGTAGGAATATAGACTTCTTTATCTTCATTGAGGTTGTTATATTGTTCTAAATTCTTTAGGCTATGCAAGGAGTGCACAACAGAACATTGGAGGTTCTATAGCCAACGCAAGGATTGTGCATCTAAACTCTGTTGAGTCAGAAAAGAGTGTGCCAGGAGGGTGCAGTAGTGCGATGAAAACTCAAGGGAAACCTCAAGGTTTTTGAATACCTTAGAGGAGAAATTGTGCAAAGGAAGCAGAGAGAGAGAGAGTCATTAAGAACTCTATAGAGCTCTGCCAAGTGGGCATTGAGTAGGTGCAAGTGTGCACAAAAAGACTCTGTTTTGAGATTGAGAAGACAGAGTGTCAAGAAGAAGACACCCATAGAGTTGTTGAATAGTATGTACTCTTTGCAAGTGTGCATTGAGAAAAAATTTTCAAGAAGGCACAAGAATCCCTTTAAGCATTAAAGGGACTGAAACCTTAGAACTTGAGTAAGCAAAAGCTCAAAAGAGACAGCGCAAGGACTGTGCGTAGAAGTGAATTTACTTCAAGTTCACAAGCTCAGGAGGAGTAGTGGAAGTTTTCATGCAAAGCACAAGTGTGGCCCAGATTTGAGGTCAATTTTCATTGTCAAAGATCAGGAGGAAAAGTGGAGTCGAGACCCTAGAAACTGGTTTCACAGGAGGAGGTTCAAAGGCCACAACCTGTGAACACTTGCAAAATTTTCCCAAGTCCAGGAGGACAAAGAAGCTTAGGAGGAGAAGCAAAAATAACCATCAGATCGGCTACAGGAAGACATTTGGACCATCATATTATGGTCCATGATGAAGGAGGAACACATGAGGAGAAGGACAGATCCCATCCATCAGATCTGGGCGTGAAGGACCAACAAACGTTGGATCCAGGTAAAGTGCACGGGCCTTAACCCTTTATGTGCACAAGGGAGCAGACTTGTCAAGGTGCTAAAGTCCCGAAGTGATTAGGGATCACCCGTCATCCAGAGAGATAGGTGGTGTAATATCCACAACTCTGGAGCCAGAGAAATTCGGAAGTTTGTGGTCAAGGAGGAAGCGAAATCGTCAAAGAGACGAAGTAGATCCTGGTCGTTGGTCGCCAGGAGGTACGTGTCAATAGATCTGAGACTTTGGGGAAAGTAAATTCATATGATTTCAAGTATGGAGTGTGACAAACTCCTGAAGTCTTGAAGTCCGAAGTAAATCGCAACAGTCCGTTGCGAAGGACATGTGGCAGAAATCCGTCGTCTTCGGGTGAAAGTGCTTCGGGAGGAAACGGGTGAGGGGGAGATGAAACTTATGAAGCCCAAATAGTCGAAGTGAATCATAGTCGTCAGATTCAGAGGGACATGCAGTAGAGATAATTGAACTTCAAGTGAAAGCACTTCAAAAGGAACCGAGTGCACAGGAGCTGAAACTCTCGAAGCCTGAAGAGCCGAAGTGGATCGTGACCATCCAATCCAGAAAGACACGCATCAACAGATTGTGTATTTTGTGTGAAAGTGCTCCGAGAGAAAGAGAGTGTGAAGTTGAGACTCCCAAAGGGTGAAGTCTCGAAGTGGACTAGATCCATTGATTTGAGGAGGAGGACATGTGGCAGAAGATCTGTCATTTCAGAGAAAAGTCACTCCGAGAGAAAAAAAAGTGTGTTGAACAAGAACTCCCGAAGGCCGGAGAGCCAGAATTCATCTGAGTCATTTGTTTGCTGAGTAAAAGTGTCATCATATATTCCACTTCAAAATATAGCCATTTTGGGAAGAAACAGGCACAAGAGTTTGAAACTCCCGAAGCCCGAAGAGCTTAAGTTAATCGTAGCCCTCGATCTGAGGGAGACATGCGTTGATAGATCGTAGACTCTGGGTGAAAGAATTTTGGGAGAAAGCAAAGGAAGGAAGGGAGGCAGATCTCAGTCATCCATCAAGAGGCACCACCTGAGATCACAATATCGATGATCGTGCTTAATTGCGGGGACATAAAGTGATCAAACTTTAAAAATCCTAGAATGGGCCGCAATCGAAACCAAGGTATGGTCAAAGGGATACGTGGCAACTGGTAGTGAATTGTGGGGAGAAAAGTGGTGTGGTATCAAACCACTCTTGGCCACCTTGCAATCACATGCTTACGTGAGGGCACAGCCCGAGGTCATATGTGAAGGAAAGGACCTAGTGATGGGAGCTAGTGTTTGTTATTAAATTCTTCGAAGAGGCCAGGAAAGAGCCTGCGGGTTTGATAGAACCTATACTTTGAAGGAAAGGGGACCTTTGTAGATTGGTTGGGGTATAATAAAATCCCTAAGAGTTGATATAACTCCTTGATTTGAAGGATCCTATATCAGGAGGTCAAGAAGCCCTGGGGAGAGAAGGGGAGTATGCATCAGACCCCTTGTGACTCCCCTTAATTTCCTTAACAAAAATAAACATAACTAGACAATAAATCAGACACATCCCTCCTTGTGGCTCCCATAATCATTTCCATAATTTAAAAATTAAAAATATATTATATTTCAAATCATATCTAAACATATAATATCCACATATCCAAAAACAGAATGTTGTCCAAAACCTTCAGTAGTCCACTGCCCTCAATAAAACAATAATAACACATAATCAAAAACCGTATTTTTCACTTTGAGAGGAAATTTTTCCTTTGTTTCCGCTATCCCCTTTTGACTTCCTTGAATTAGCCTTGGGTTGTGAAGATCCTTGAGGCTTGATCTCACTGACAGCATGAGAACAGTGATCTCTCAAGTGCATGTGAGATGAAATAGATTTGGTTGAATCACTTGAGGGAGAGGAGGGGGTAGCAACAACTTTTCCTTTGTCATGCATGTGGTGAGATTTGATTTTGAGTCTTTTTCTTGCATGGGAGGACTGTACAGGTGAGTGTGAAGGAGAAATATAGACATTTGGGTTAACAGATCGAGGAGGAGTAGCTAGAGACAATTTTTTCTAGCCACGATGTCGGGAGACTGTTGGGTGAACAATATCCTTCCATCCATCGTGCTCGGGAACTTCAGGTTGCAACGAAACATGAGGGGGCATGGGGATACTAGGGACATGATGGGGTTGTTGGTTGTGGATCCTGATTATCTTCCTGATTCATAGGTCTTTTACTTTCAGCCGTGTTTATACCCCATGAAGTATTTACACCCTATAAGTATGTACACTCTTCCATGTGAGGGAGTGCAGAGGGGGGGTACCCCCTTTGCAAGGTCCGGGGGGGATATCCCCCTGACTGGGGGGTTTGGGGGCAAGAGGGCCCCTAGCGGGGGTTCAGGGGTGAAGCTCCTGAAGGAAAATTTGCCTTGTAAATGTATATTGTAATTTCATTGTAAATATGGACCGTTCATTATAAGGTTGCAGATCTAATGATAGAGATTATGTTAGGTTTTTTTTCCCTAGAAGGAAACCCTCTTTTATGAGGGAAATGTATTGTCACTATGGTTGATGTCGAATATTGTATTCTGAGATAGGAGACTGTGAGAGAAAGAAGAGGAAGTTACAGCAGGTTTGTTATAGGTTGTATCCCTTCATATGCTGGATAATAATAAAGGAAGGACCTGGCAATTTCTCTGGTGGATGTAGCCCACACTGGGTGAACCACGTAAATCTGTGTCTCTATTGTATTGTGTATCTTCTGTGTTTTGTTTTTGCATTTGTTTTATTTTATTTCTCCATGGTCCTATTTTTCTAACAATTGGTATCAGAGCGAAAGGTAACTCACAGGAAAAAGAGGGTTCCTGGTTCGAGTGGGAGCAATGTCGGAAGATGGAAAGTTTAGGATCAAGAAATTTAAGGGCCAAAACTACCAGTTATGGAAGATGCAGATGAAGACAATTTATATCAAAAGGATCTATTCCTGCCATTGGAAGGAATAGCAAAGAATCTGGTGGCTACGAAGGACGAAGAATGGGAGATTCTTGACAGAAAGGCTCTAGGAACGATACGGCTGAGCCTGGTAACGTCGGTGGCTTTCAATATTTCCAAAGAAAAGACAATGAAGGGTTTGATGGACGCATTGGCCAAATTATATGAAAAACCCTCAGCGTCCAATAAGGTATTTCTAATGAAGAGATTATTTAAATGATTTTAATATGGTTACTAATCAACTAAGTTCTGTAAAAGTGGACTTTGATGATGAGGTCAGAGCTCTTCTAATCTTGTGCTCATTGCCAAAAAGTTGGAATGGCTTGGTCATGGCTGTAAGTAACTCTGTCTCTGGCTCAAATACTTTAAAATTTGATGATGTTGGTGGTGTTATCCTTAGTGAGGAAATGCAACGGAAAATCACAGGTGAGACATCAGGAAATGCGTTGAACATGGAGAACAGGGGAAGACAAACGGATAGAGGAAAGGGTTTCGGGAACCATGGGAATTCTAGGAAGGGTAGATCCAAATCCATACTTGGAAAGATAGAGTGATTGAATTGTGGGAAGAAAGGACATTTCAAGAAAGACTGCAGAGCTGCAAAGAAACAAAGAGATGGACAGCAGGAGAAAAATCAAGAAGCAAATGTAACAGATGATGTGTTAGAAGATTCTTTGATTATTTTTGTAGATAATATTTATGAGTCTTGGGTAGTAGATTTAGGGGCTTCATTTCATGCCACACCCCATAGGAAAAATTTTCTAGATTATGTTCAAGGTGATTTTGGACAGGTTCATTTGGGTGACGATGCACCATGCAAAATTGTTGGAATGGGAAAGGTAAAAATAAAGCAACGCAATGGAAACCAATGGTTCTTGAAAGAGGTAAGACATGTTCCAAATTTAAGGGAAAATCTAATTTCAACAGGGCAGTTGGAAAGTGAAGGTTGTATATCCATATTTATAGATAAGACGTGGAAGTTCATCAAAGGATCATTGGTGATAGTGAAAGGAGAGAAGGTAGGTACATTGTATTTTTGTACTAGTAATACTGACTCTTCTATCTCTTTAGCTTCTATAGGAGTGGATACAGCACTGTGGAATCATAGGCTTGGACACCTGAGTGAGAAGGGGATGCAGATACTTCACAAAATAAATTTGTTTCCAGATATTAAACAAATTGATTTGGACTTCTGTGAGCATTGTGTTTATGGAAAACAGAAGAGAGTCAGATTTCTCAGAGTCAGAAAAGAAAAGAAGAGTGAAAGGTTAGATCTTGTGCATACAGATGTATGGGGATCAACTCAGGTATCATCTCTTGGTGGCTCTCATTATTATATTACTTTTATTGATGATGCAACTAGAAAAACTTGTGTTTATTGCATTCGACAAAAATCTGATGTTTTTGATACTTTTAAGAAATGGAAAGCTTTGGTTGAGAATGAGACAGGAAAAAATTTGAAGTGTCTCAGATCAGATAATGGAGGTGAATATTTCATAAAGGAGTTTGATGATTACTATTCATACCATGGGATTCGTAGAGAGAAGACAATTCCAAGAACACCACAAGAAAATGGTGTGTCAGAAAGGATGAACAGGACAATCGTGGAGTGTGCAAGGAGTATGAGATTGCATGCTGGTTTGCCTTTACAATTTTGGGCAGATGATGTAGATATTGTTGTTTACTTAATAAACAGAGGACCTTCAAGCTCTTTGGATGGTATAATTCCAGAGGAGGAATGGACAGGAAAAAGGTAAACTATTCTTTTTTGAAAAATTTCGGTTGTGAAGCATTTGTCCATATTGATAAAGAAAATAGAACAAAGCTTGAGACAAAATCCAAGAAGTGTACCTTTATTGGATATGGTGTTAATGATTTTGGTTATCTCTTATGGGATTATGAAAATAACAAAATCATTAGGAGTAGAGATGCCATATTCAATGAGAAGGTCATGTACAAAGATCAGTTACAGGGAAAGAAACAGGAAAAAGAAAAACAAGAATACACAGTGCTTGATGAGATCACTGAAAACGAAATTCCAAAGGAACCAGAAAATCAAAATGTACAACAACAGGAGAAGCAGGTACCTCAAACACCTGCAAGTGTTGTTAGAAAATCTACCAGGTTAAGTATACCCCCTGAACGATACTCTCCTTCATTGTATTATTTATTGTT
>ML844573.1:25244-37540 GCA_009831015.1 Picea engelmannii | reverse complement strand
TACACACTTGCATAACATTTACATTTCATTGCAATTTCCTTTCAACAATTTATTTTCAGGTATTTAAATTCCATTTATTTTCTGAAGTATTCATTGTTCATTATTTCAAGCATTCTTTAATTCTTTGAGAAGTAATTATTTATTTGTAAAGTTATTTTTTGAATCATTGTGTGGATAGCTTTATTCTTTATTTCAAGTTGTAAAGATATATTTTTGTGAATATATTTGAATAAGAGAATTTTGATAATCTTTAGGCACTAGTCTGTATTTTAAAATAAAATGTTTTCTTGTCATTTGAAAGATTGCATCTTGAATGGTTGATTGTCATTGGGTTGGGTCACCCTAATCAAAAAATTAATTAACTCCTAGAAATAATAAAACCTTCACATAGTTTAATAAGGTCTACCCCCCTTGGCTTCCATAGGAGTAAGCCTATAGGGAAGGAGTCCAGATTGATGTGATAGTGGGTTTGGATTCAAGTTTGTGCCTCCTAGGACAAACCAAGTGGGTTGGATACTTCTCCACGTTTGTAGGTGTGTATTAGGTGGTAACATGTTTGACACCACTACCGAGGATAAGTCTCTTACCATTGGTTAATTGAAAAAATTTAATTAATTCTTTAAAAACTAAGTAATAAACTTTTCAATTTGTCATAACTTGAGTTTTGTTATTAGACATTGTTTAATCTCCAAGAGGTGACTCCATTGACTCATTCTTTGAGGTATCCTACCAGAAGAAACCCACAAGGGTTGCTTGATTCCCTTCCTGAACCTGAAAGGGTGTATAGGAGGAGAATACACAAACTAGCTCCTCGTAGGCTCCTTGAAAGTCTTGGAGAAGAAGCAATCTCTGATATACATCTCTTGTTTGTACCAAGTAATCCTACAACAACTACGGGTGACCCATTGAGGCCGTGTAATTTTACCAATATTCAAGGTTATCCTCATCCTATTCCTGACAAAGCTATTGAGAAATTTCCTGCTTTTTAGGGAAACAATGTTGTTAGTGCCACGACTCATATCTTGAAATTCAACTTGTATGTCATGAAGTGGTGTAATGTTCATAATTATGAAGATGTCAAAATGATGCTTTTTTTGTATTCTTTGGAAGGGGATGCAACAAAATGGTTCTCAGAACAAGATGTTGACAAATTTAGAACCTTAGCGGAAATCACAAAAGCCTTTAGTGAAAGATGGGGCGATAAGAAGGAAGACCTCCATTTATTGGTTGCCCTTAACTCTAGTCAAAAGAAGGAAAATGAAACAATGGAAGAATTCAATAAGAGATTTAATGACTTGGTTAAAAGCCTCCCTCAAACTATTAAGCCTCCTTATGCCTCACTCTTAATTCATTATATGGAAGCCTTTGATGGTGAAATCGGATATCAATTAAGGGATAAAGAACCACTAAATCTAAAGGATGCACAAAAGTATGCTATCAAAATAGATAAAAATATGCAAGATGATAGGAAGTCAAATATGCCTGGTTTCTCAAGGGAAACTTTTTACAAACCCAATGAGGAGAAGAAGAAGAAAGTGGAAAATCAAGAGTCTTCTAATGATGGCATAAAGGAGCTCACCCAATTAATTAAGAAAATGGAGATTAACCATGCTAATCAAATGGAAGTTGTGCATAATAGGTCAATAGCCATGGAAATGGCTCAAGATAATAGACCTCATCATAAGCCAAATGATAAGTGGAAAAAGAGACCTCCATCTCAAGAGCAAAGGCCCTCAAATCCTTTTGAGTCTACTAACTTGGTTGACCACCAAGTTATCCCATATTGTAGGCCTTGTGGGGAATTTCATGAAGAATCAACTTGCCAAATCTTTCTTCAAATTTGTAATGAAGGGGAGTCCTCTAGATCAAAAAATGATCAAGTTAATATGTGTGATCAGTAATACAATGTGGGCATGAATGTGTGGATTGAATTAATGGAGCATAGTAAGGATGTAAATTGCATGAATGAAGTTGTGGACAAAGTAACAAAAAATTTTGGTCCAAATCCTACTCCCAAGCAAGTATCAGAAATGGATAGATATAGAGGCTCCATTTATCAAAGAAATGGGACCAAAAATCAAGATAGGCCACAAGCAAGTGTTCCTAAGACATCTCCTCCCCCTCCTAAATCAACTATTCCTACAAATACATAATTAAATATTGACTTAGGAGGGTGGTTGAATAATGCAAAAATGTTGGTTCCTGTAGCAAAAATTATGAAGATTCCATCTCAAAAGGGGAAATTGCTCAAAGCTATAGAAAATCCTCCTCAAGGTAATGGTGATAATCCACAAGTTATAGCTTACCAAAATGCACCTGTGATATTGCAAAATTGGGATAGGGGAAAAGAAAAGAATCAACTGTTTTTTCATTCTCTAATTATGAATGACCATCTCCTTCACAATTGCATGGTTGATTTTGGAGCAAGTTCAAATGTTATGACTAAGAAAGTAATGGACCAGTTAAATCTAAGGAATTCAAGGCCTTACCATAACATTGTGCCATGGATAGTAAAACAATTGAGGTGCATGGTTTGATAAAAGGATTACAAGTGCATTTGGCTGGCTTCCCTGATGTTCTAATAGAAATGGACATAGTGGTGATTAATGTGCCAGATGCTTGGGGTATGTTTCTCTTAAGAAAAACAACTGCAGATTTGGGGGGTACTATACAAATGGATTTAACTTATGCCACCATTCCCACTCCATATGGGGGCATGTTTAGACTAAACCGAGAATTGGAAATGAAATATCATCATGTTGAAGATCCCAAAAAACCCATGAATGAGTTTGTGTATCATGTACTAGACATGGGATGTTATGAGGTACCATCTAATTTTCTAGCACCTATCAAGGAAAAACTTAAGGATGAACTCCCAAGTGTTTGTAATGTTTGGGATACCATGGATTCTTTTGATGGTCTTTTTCTTGAAGAATCTCCAAGTGAAAGGGATATTGATGTGACTCCTTCAAAATTAGGAACATAGTTGGATTTGTCATTCGAGACTACATCATCAACGTCAGTTCGCCAACTTTCATATGAATCGGTTAGATGCCAGGAAGAGTTGGATAGGATTTTTGGGCCATCTATTTTAGATAACTTAGAAATTGGAGAAATTTATTTTGGCGAAGAGGATGTCTTCAACAAACAGGACAAGTATAAAAATAATGAAAAGAAAAGAATAAAAAGTGGAATAAACTTGGTAGAAGATTGTAAGAATAATAAGGAAGTTAGTGATGATAATAATAATCAACATATCATCCCCATGGAGGATTATGCCAAGCCTTTCAAAGAAGAATTAAAATCAACAAACCTTAAATCTTTTTGCTTGGCACAAAAACAACTTCATCAGAAAGGATTTAAAGGAAATTTTATCAAGTGGTTAAGAACTAAGAAAAAGGGTTCACATCATAACATTAGAAAGCGAGGTAAAGTGCACAAGTCTTCTGAAAACTCATCTCAGCCAATTGGATGACATAAAGCTAGATATGCCAATGAAAATACTTCATCTTGAAATGATCTTCAACGCAGTCATCTGATGCCCATGAGGGCATCCTTTGTAACGTATCACTAACCCTTCTTCTTTGATTCTTTTTGTTTTGCCATTATTTCATTTATGTATATAATTCATTGTATAGTCATTTCATTTATTGATTATTGTTTATTCTTTTTACATGTACTTATGTTGGTTATTGGTGAGAACTTGTTTTGCAAATTCTGAGATTCTCGCATGCTCTCCTTCCCGAAGATCAAGCATACGTCTCCATGTGGATCCAAATTTTGACCAGCTATTTAAACTAGGTGTCAACGTCGTGTACCATGAAGACATGAACCTTGTGCCATGACAAGTTCAAAGACTTATGGCTCAACAGGGCAATTATGCCCCCAAAACTTCTTTCTGTCTCCATGGAATGTTTGCTCCCCTGTGTGGGAAAATTTTGTAATGTAACATGTTAGCATGGGTCAAGTTTTGTAATTTAGTTGCTTAGGACTTTATCATTAGGGAAGTCCTTTCTCGAGTTTTTTTTTTTCCTCGGGTAATTAATTTTGTTTTTCAACGATTTTACTTACTTGAATTTTTCACTCAACAATCCTCCAAAGTAGTGAAAGGTGTTCTAATGATTGAACTAAATGGGTGAATAAAGTATTGAAGTGTTGTAAATGACCATTCTAGACATCTCATAGATTCTTGCAGAATTCTTTTAGGTTTTGATAAGATTTTTTAATCATTAAAATTTCTCGTAAATTGAATTTTTTTAATTATTTTTTATGTAAAATGTAAAAATTTGATCCTTGGGGATTCTGTATAGAGGTGTGAGTACTAAAAACAAATGGATTATGACCCCCTACACCCTTGGACCAAGTTTCAACTCAATTGGACAAGTTTTACTAGGTCGATGTCCATGAGGAGTCCAAGTCAGTCAGAAATCAACAAATAATTGGCTAAGGTAAAAAAACCAAAAATTGTAAAAGTGACTGAAGTCAAGAAAAAAAAGGGGAAATGTTTTCTAATGTATTTCCTAAGTTGGAAAGTAAAAATCCACTTAGAAGAATGCCCTCCAAGACAAGTTAGCAACTTAAAGTTGGTTTCCCTAGTGAGAAGGGCACCCCCCTTCTTCACGAACTTAGGGTTTAGAGAGAATTAAAAGATAAGAAGAGGCCCTACACCTTGGGTGTCCCCCTTGATGCTTGGTTAGAGGTTTAAACAAAATAAAAAGGGTTTCCCACCCCTTACAACTCATCCTTCAAACCCTAAAATCACCCCTCAAACCCTAAGTGCGCCCCCCTTTGACTAGATCTCCCTCTTTTGAATGGATGACACTTGTAAAGCACCCCTTATTCCCTCCTTTAAAAGGAAACCCCCCTCTCCTCATTTTTGCATCAAGTTTCATTGCAAACCTATGATGCCTAAATTTCTCCCTCCCTCTGTCTCATTCTCTCCCATTTCTCTCATGTAATCTTGTTGCAATACTGCAACCACTTGTTATGCAATAAAAATGAAGCTTTGGAGGAACTCTTGGTGTATTCTTGGTGCTCTTTGACTACTCTTGTATGGTGTTTTCTTTTAGTTGAGGTAATATTGTGAATTTTTATTTATTTTTGCTCACATTGTTTTAGTTGAAGAACCCTAAGCAAAATATTTTGCTAGGGATAAATCTGTAGTAGTATTGCTACATGTTTATGTGATTTTCTTTTACTAGTGTTTGCAAAGTATTTTGTAGGCCTTTTAAAATATTTCACCTTCTTGCCTCATTGTGTAGCAAGAGTTTACAGATTTACAGGTTACCAAAGCTTGGAGGAGTGGATTCCAAAAGCTTTATTTTACTTCACCTAAATTTCTGATATAATTTTCAGCTGTTATATATTTATTTTATGCACATATAACCATCTAATTCTTGCTTTCCAATCATTTTCCAAGTTCAGATTTTGTATATAAAATTTTATGTTTATATACCAACCCAAAACTAACATGTTTAGGTGATTTTAGTCATTTTCCAACAAGCATTGTTTGTTGTTTTATGCTGGTTTTCACCATTCTAAGGGGAGGTGTTGCCAAACTTTGGCCACTAGGAGCTCAAGAAAGCACCTAAAAGCTATGGTGCAAAACCCTCTTCAATTTTTTCTTTCTAAGTTATTGTAAACAACCCAAGAGAGTCTCTTGGGCTTGCATTGTTTAATTCTTTTCCAAGTTTATAATCTGTAAATTAGTTTTAGAATTTTTTCCCACACCTTGTAAGTGAGTGGCATATCCACCCTTGCAAAATCGTGTCGGCTAGGTCTAGAAGTAATTTTCTGATTTTTTGTTAAATTTTTTTTCCCACCTTGGTCACAAAATCAGTAGGCTTGTCCTCCACCTTGTGCCATAGTTGTGAGGCTTGTAAAGTAGTTTAATTTTTCCCACCTTTGCCACAAAATCGGTAGGCTTGTCTTCCACATTGTGCCAAAGTTGTGTGGCTAGTTTGTTGATGTTATTTATTTTAACCAATTTATTTTTCTTTTTGCCCACACCTTGCATGTGAGTGGCTTAGCCACCCTTTCAAAATCGTGCTGCCTACTGTTTAACATTTTATTTTTGCAAAGTAACCGCCATTTGCCATGTATTCCCTCCCCTTGCCACTTTGTGGATCTTGGGTAATAAGAAAGGGAAAATGATTGTGTGGCTAGTTTAATTAGACACTCTTTTCCATTATTGTTTGGCCATTAAAAAATGGTGACTTGTGGAGGCTAGAAGGGGTTGAAGCGGGCGAAGGTTTCATGATACTAAGTGTCCTCCTTGTTGAGTGCCCAACACCTTGGATCTGACCCATGGAGCTAGGGGAAAACCTTGTTGTTCTCTTGTTGAGCACCCACATTTCCTCTTGGTTAAGGGATAAGGAATTGAGGTAGTCACATAGTTTAGGTTTGTTTCACTTCACACCTAATTGCCCCCTAAGTTCAAGAGAGACCTAAAAATATACTAAAAGCAACCTACACATTTGCATACCGTTTACATTTCATTGCAATTTCCTTTCAACAATTTATTTTCAAGTATTTAAGTTCCATTTATTTTCTAAAGTATTCTTTGTTCTTTATTTCAAGCATTCTTTAACTCTTCGAGAAGTAATTATTTATGTGTAAAGTTATTTTTTGAATCATTGTCTCGATAAATTTATTCGTTATTTCAAGTTGTAAAGATATCTTTTTGTGAATATATTTCAATAAGAGAATTTTGATAATCTTTAGACATTGGTCTAAATTTTTGTATTTTAAAATAGAATGTTTGCTTGTCATTTGAAAGACTACATCTTGCATGGTTGATTGTCATTGTGTTGGGTCACCCTAATCAAGAAATTAATTAACTCCTAGAAATAATAAAACCTCCACATAGTTTAATAGGGTTTACCCCCATGGCTTCCCTAGGAGTAAGCCTGGACAAAAGAAGTCAAAATTAAGGTGACAATGGATTTGGATTCAAGTTTGTGCCTCCAAGGACACACCAAGTGGGTTGGAGACTTCTCCATGTTTGTTGATGTGTATTAGGCGACAACATGGATTCTAGGTGAATCTACTCAACATTAGAGCCCTATATTAATTAGACATGCATGTGAGAAGATGATACATCAACAAGGCTCATGAACAACTTTTCTAGTGAAGAAGAAATGCCAAGAAGACAAGACAAACCAATGAAGAAACCCCAGAAAGAATTAAAGAAGACACTGAAGACAAAAGAAAAAGTCGGCCCCACAAAGTAAATTGAAGGTGACTCAAAGTGTATAAATAAAGGATGGATCATTTCATTTAAAACAACACACAACTTTTCTCCTACAATGCACAGTTCCTAGTTGCCAGTTGTAGTACAAAATTACCAGTTGCAGTGTGTAGTTCTTAGTTGGCAATTGTAGTATGTAGTTGCCAGATGTAGTGCACAGTTGTTAGTTACAAGTTGTAGTGCGCAATTGTCAGTTTCTAGTTGCAATGCGTAGTTGTAGTTGGCAGTTGCAGTGTGCAGTTGTCAGTTGCCAGTGGAAGTTCGCAATTGCTAGTTGCACTATCTTTGATGTGCGCTATTTTTTGGAGCATCTTAACAGTTCTTTTGTGGTGTGTTATCCTTGAGGGTTCTTCCTCATACAAGGGCACAATTATCTTGTGTTGGGTTTCTTCTTATTGACGGTGATAAACTTGGATTGATTTCTTCTTAAGAAAAGTTGTTGGGTTTTTCCAAAGGTTGGATTTCCCAAGGTAAAAATCTTGTGTCTACTGTGCATGGCTATCTTTCTATGATTCTGTTGTTTCCACTGCAGTTTATTTTGGTAGAGATTTTCAGTGTGTAATTATTCTATGATAACAATGGAATAAAATTCTGTTTGAAATCATAAGGAAATAATTATCAGATCTGGATATTAAAAATTCAACAATTTGTATCGAGAATAACGAGATGTTGCTTTACAACTCAATATGACATAGATGTTGTCATGTACATATGCGACAACATAAAAAAAACCAAAAAAAAACCAGAGTATATTCATTTTCAACTTGGATCTATCAAACACTAAGAGGGATCACATTTTTTAAGGAGTAAATTTTTTTATCATTTAATTTGAAGGATCAAATTTCTTGAGGTGGAATTTTTTTTTATCATTTAATTTGAAGGATCAAATTTCTTGAGGTGGATTTTTTTTTTATCATTTATTTTGAAGGATTAATACATGACATGGAATTAAATGATAACAAAATTTACACCTCAATAAATTTGATCCCTCTTAATGCTGGATAGATTTAGGTTTAAGATGGATTGACAATTTAAAAAAAAAACATTTAATATTTATATAATAATGATAATAATAATAATAATCTGATTTTAAGGTCACAACCAAGCCAAACACCAAATTGGTGCATGAGACCCCCTTTTTGTAGGACAAGGGACAAACACCAAATTGGTGTGCGATACCCCCGTTTTGTAGGACAAGGGACAAACACCAAATTGGTGTGCGATACCCCCGTTTTGTAGGACAAGGGACCCCCTCTATGCAACGATTTGATTGCAAAAGTCTATGGAGGTGTACATACCCTACCTTCCTCTAAATTTGAACATGTAACATTCTATGATAAAACACATGTTTTTAGCCATTAGGCCCACTCAAGTTGTATAATGAATTTAAATGTGATTTACCCAAGAGACAATGTGTTTTTGATAAATAATTTTAATGACGTTTAATCTTATTTTGCTCTAACTTGCGATGTCCACCAAAATTATATATATTCTTCCAAGCAAGAAAAAGTCTACAAAACTCAGGGGTACTAGCTTAGCCTTTATTGATAGAATCTCAAGACTCTCACAATGACCATAAGGGGGTAAACTTCTAGTCTTGCTAGATGGCTCTAGGTTTTGGGCTATTAAGCTATTTCCTTACGTCCAAGGAAGATGAGATCTTAGCCAATATGAAGCAATGTAAGGTCATATTCAAGGACCAAAAGGCGCTTTCAATGTTCATAATATTTGAAAGAAGGTTAGTATCCCATACTGTCATTGCTAAGGCTGTAATAGTGATGTCGTATGCTTTTAGCAGAGGGGCAATAGCTCAAATGGTTGGGAGCTAGGTTCACATTCTCCCCACTTGGGTTCAAATCCCTAATAAGACTTTGACCATTATGATAAGGCTAGAAGAGTAGAAGCTCTTAAGAGTGAGACCCCCAAAAAATTATTTATAATTTTAACTTAAAAAAATAAAATCACATATTTTTAAATAACATTTAACCTTAATCCCATATATAAAACTAGATACTACTCTCCATTATAATTTACAAATATTTTCTATACATTAAAATAAAATAAATATAAAATATTCACTAATTAAAAATAATTGAACAATCTATCTAAAAGCCCACTTGTTAACTAACTGCAAATAAGAACGCTTACAAAAACGACAATCTTTACCTTTAACCATTATATAAATATTAAATATTTTTGACAGTATTTAATATGGATATTTGCTGTGAACTTCTCCGCTTCACCTCCCATTTCAGATTTATCCAAATCGCCGGTCAGCATGGGAGCAGGACAAAGAAATAGTTACACAAGTAAACAAGAAAAAAATTCAATAAAAATGTTCATGATGGTTGTAAAAAATGAAGATCCCACCTTTAGAATTTTGTTGAGTAGAGAAATTCCGACTTAATGAAGTATGGCAGGAGCCAATTCTGGCTAGAGGTGTCTGCCACTCTGGAATAAAGACAGTAGATCTTCCCATGGAGGTGGCATTGCTTTAAACCAGCAGTCCCTCCTTGAGACTACATTTGGGTTTCCCAACCCACCAGGTTAAAAAATGTAAAGTAAATTTTTCCAAAAAATTATAAAACTGAAGAAGGTTAAACCCATGTTCAAGTCTCATAGAAACCAAACCTGTGTAAGTGCAAAATCGAGAAAGAGAGTGGGAATAAAAAACCACACTGGGAACTGTATAAATTTAGTTTTCAGGAGATTGATATGATCGCCAAGAGAATCATATATACTGTAAACGCCCTTTCAGCAATCAATGTGTGAAAGTATGGATGAATGCATACTAGTTTTGCAGGCGAAACTTTCCTTCATATTATAGTTAATGCGTATGGAACTGGCATCGCCATGCTCACCTTCGTACTGTTTCCATCAGCACGGTAGAAGTTGCAGAACTCATATTCTCTCTGTATCTTACACGAGTATTCAAGAGGCCAGGCCATTCCGTCCCTCCATTTCTACAGCTCTTCACTCTACAGGTCTACCCATTATCAAAGAAAAAGCAAAGCGGGAGCGTAGACAAGTGACCAATATAAAACAAGTAAGGCAACTTTATGCCTACAAATTCAGAAATGGAACGGGGAGTATGCATGACATGTGCAGTAGTGTGGATAATGCACGCCTTGTTTTTGACAAAATATATGAATACGACGTTTTTTCCTGGAATGTCAGGATCAGAGGGCATGCCAGGAATGGACAATATGAAGAAGCCATTGTACTCTATGTTAAAATGCTATGTGCAGGTATACGGCCTAACAATTTCACCTTTCCCTTTGTGCTGAAGGCATGCGCTGCCTTTTCAGCTATGCAAGAGGGAGCGGAGATTCATAGCCACATAATTAAGATGGGTTTAGAGTTGGATGTTTATGTGGGAGCTGCGCTAATTAACATGTATGCCAAGTGTGGTAATATGGAGGATGCATGCAAAGTGTTTGACAACAGATCTCAGAGAAATGTAGTGTTATGGACTGCCCTGATCGCAGGATACGCGCAAAATAGGGAGGCTGTTGAAGCCTTGAAAGTCTTCCATCGAATGCAAGTTAAAGACATGAAACCTGACCCGGTTACCATTGTGAGTGTGGTTTTGGCATGTGCCCATTTAAAAGCTTTGCAAATCGGTGAGATGATCCATGGCTATATAATTCGGAAAGGATTTGAATCTCATGTTTATGTGGCTACTGGTATCATAGATATGTATGCTAAATGTCGGAGTGTGAAGAGCGCACTCAGAGTGTTTGACAGAATGCCCGACAGAAATGTGGTGTCATGGAATGCAATGGTGACCGGATATGCTCGGAATGGGCATGCCAAAGAGGCCTTGGCTCTGTTTCGTCAAATGCAAAGAGTAGGCATGAAACCTGATTTAGTCACAATGCTGTGCGTGCTCCCAGAGTGTGCCCATTTGGCACATCTGCGAAGTGGTGAGCAGATTCATGGTTACATCATTAAAAGTGGATTTGAGTCAGATATCTTTGTTGGGAACTCTCTTATAGATATGTATGCCAAGTCTAGGAGAATAGATATCGCACGTGATGTTTTTGATAAAATGTGTAGAAGAGACTTGGTCTCATGGAGTGCAATTATTACTGGATATGCAATTCAAGGGCTTGTGGAGGACGTTTTTTCTGTATTTTCCCAAATGCAGCAGGCAGGAATGAAACCGAATGACATTACATTTGTTTCTGTTTTATCGGCATGCAGTCATGCCGGCCTTCTGGATAAGGGCTGGCAGTATTTTGATTGCATGACCAAAGATTATCTTATCATTCCCAAAGTGGAGCACTATGCGTGTATGGTTGATCTCCTCGGCCGAACTGGGCATCTTGTGGAGGCACAGGACTTCATAAAACAGATGCCATTGGAGCCCAGTGCTAGCGTGTGGGGAACCCTGTTTGATGCTTGCAGATTTCGTGGCAATGTTGAGATAGGACAGCACGTGGCAGAACACCTTTTTGAACTAGAGCCTGAAAATGCTAAATGCTCTGTATTACTCTCAAACATATATGCTAGGGCTGGCAGGTGGGAGGATTTAGCAAAGGTGATGACAATGATGACAAGATACAGTAAAAAAAAACAAGACCGATGATCAATTGTAGCACAGAGCGGGATAAATTCATTCCTTCTATGAAATTAATTAAGCTTTTGATGCAAGGCAGATATAAAACATCAAAGCTTCTGGCAAACATAACAGCCGAATGAACCGAGGTGTTGGTCTAAAACAGTTTTTAGCTCAAGATATAAAAAGATGCGAAAACATGAATGCCCTGCATGTATAAAAAAGAATTGGGTTTATTGTTTTTGCACTGACCACTAGAAGATAAAACCCCTGTCAAAATTTATAAGATAATCCGGTCGGGGATGATCAGATTTGTTTGGAGTGCAAACTATATCCACCATTGCAGGTGTGGATTGTATGACTGTCCACCATTACATGCAAAGTTGTCTAGAAGAAAATATGAGTGTGGGCTTACCTGTTCAAACTAAAGGTACATTCTAGAACCTTCAGATTTATTTTGAACACGCTATTACATTTCCTTTAGAA
>ML844571.1:4282-37542 GCA_009831015.1 Picea engelmannii | reverse complement strand
AGAAGGTTGAAGATGAAAAACACTTTCTCTTAGATTGTCCAGCCTATACCCATATTAGATCTCATTTTCAAAATATTGATCACACTACCAACATTCCTAACCTCTTAACTCAACAAAAATATGGTGATCTTGGAAACCTTCTCTTAATGCTTTTCGAGCACAGAAACAAAATTCTAAAGAATCATAAGTAATCACTTACCCTCTTAAGGTCCGATAGATCAATTAGTACCAATTAGGTCTTAGTGGACGTTAATCATCATCATCATCAATTTCAATTGATAAGAGTATGCAAAACTTATAACTCATAACAACCTTTTTAATTAATTTATCTTTTTCTATGATTATCATGATCATTATAGATTTAGGTGGATAAGAGCACTTTAATCTAATTATTCTTTATTTTCTTTTTTTATGACAACGTTACAATTTTAATTATTAATTAATGGATAAGCAAAATCTTCAGAACCGTCACAACCATTTTAGTTCATTTTTTTTTCTCTATGATCGTCATAAACATTGACTTCTTGGCCATAATGTTTGTATTGCTTGCCCATCAAGATTCAAACACCGTGGACCTCGGGCGCTGTAAGACATTTCTGTCATAATTTTTTCCATATAAACTCTCCAAATTTAATTAATAAACCGTGAATCCACACATAAAATTAGGTAAACGTGTTTTAAAAATAATAAGCTTTTTGTGTTTTAATGGATATATTTTCTCATCAATTTTGTCTGAAAAACTGTATAATTCGAATACTTTGAGGTTTATCTAGGTGGTGAAGTTGTGGCAACACTCTACAATTTGCTTTTGCTTCGGCGTGACGCTAAGATTTGAGGTCTGAACATTCACATTACATAATTGGTTGCAGGATTTGTTGATCTTTTGAGGATTTGGTTGTGATACTCTTGTGTGTAAATAATTTTTGTATTTTTTATGGTTGATTTGGATAACTGGTTTCTTAATAATAATAATAATAATAATTTATTTTTAAGGTCACCATCAATTTAGACACTTAATTGGTGTATGAGATCTTTTTGTTTATGGGACAAGGGATTTCCTCTGCTTAGACATTTGACTGATAAAATCTATTAAAGTATACATACCCTACACCCCTCTGGATTTGAACTTGTAATCTTTTAAGAAGAAACACATTTTCTTAATCATTAAGCCCACTCAAACTGTATACTACAGTGATAAATTATTTTTAACAATTTTTAATTTTCTTACGAAGTTTATTAATCTATTTCGCTTCTAAATTCCTCTCAGATATCTCTATATATACTACACACCATTGTGAATGTCATTCCATTTTCAGTGGCAGCAATCGAAGTTAAATGGCTAAGTTAAATATCTCCTCCCGCTACTGCAGAGCCACCTGCATGGGCGTTTTCCTCTTAACTCTTCTGATGGTAACAGAACGAATCAGTGGACATCCAGAGGCGTTCTCCGTGGTAGAGACCAACTCTTCTGCTTCAATGAAGAGAGTGCCATGCCGTAATCCCAATCAAGCTTCTTCTCAACACTCGATCACAGCGGCACTGAGCATGACTTGGACGAGCAAGAAATGCAGGGGTGGGCTAATGAAATCCACAGGAAAATTCTGGGCAAGATTTTTTTTTACATTTAAATATATTAAATATATATATTAATGATGTGTAAAAATAAAATAAGATGTATTTTGTTATATGTAAAGATAAATGTTTACTAATTTTATCTATATAGAAACTAGATATAATTAAAAGTTTAAAATTTATAGAAAAAAAAATGACATATTATATAAAAAATCTAAACTTAAAAAGATTATATCAAGTTAAATATGGAAAGAACTAGGTCCAATCAAAACTTAAAACCTTATATCAGTTTAGTTGTAAACAGAGATAGGTCGAATCAAATCCTAAATGGACAAAATATCTAAAGATCAAAAATTCAAAATAATTAAAAGTTCAAAATTTATAGAAAAAAAGATGACATATTATATAAAAAATCTAAACTTAAAAAGATTATATCAAGTTAAATATGGAAAGAACTAGGTCCAATCAAAACTTAAAACCTTATATCAGTTTAGTTGTAAACAGAGATAGGTCGAATCAAATCCTAAATGGACAAAATATCTAAAGATCAAAAGCTCAAGGAAAATGTACCTAAAAGTTATAGGTTAATAAAATGGGCCAAAATTGGTAAAAGTACAGTATGATATGAAATGGAAAATTATAAATATAAAAAATTGATAAAACTTTATGATCAAAATTCGTGCTTCTAAATTTTTATAGAATATTCTAAATAATTAAAACTAAGTCCAAAATTTGATGAATTTTTTTTTGACAATATTAACTTACTCTATTTTCAATCTGCCCTCCAAACATCATAATGTCAGAAACATGTAACTAGTACTAGTATAAAACCAAATTTGAAGCTTGATGAAGAAAAAATTGACAATAATATTAACTTACTCTATTTTCAATCTGCCTTCCAAACATATTAATGTCAAACATATTGATGTCAGAAACTAGTACTAGTACTTGAGATTTTGTTCTGTCAAATTGGATCCTTTCCCCCATATAGTAGAGAGGCAGTGACAACCTTACTAAATTTTGTGAAAGTAGCATCAACTTCAAACAGAACTGAGAACATGAGGGTACGTACATATCTTGGTGCAGTGTGATTTCATTCTCATGAAAATTAAGACTTTTTTTTTTATCATATATTTAATGTTTATGGAAATTGGTGCACTGTGATTTCATTCTCATGAAAATTAAGACTTTTTTTTTATCATATATTTAATGTTTATGGAAATCTAGACACTTTAACGAAGAGAAGAAGGTGTTGTGCAGATTTTGAGGGACTCTCAAAGATTTCAAAAACCAACTCCCGTAGTTCAATCCAATCTTCCTCTTCGAACTCTTAACTTACCCATGACTTGGACGGGAGTGGTAGAGCAAGAAACGCAGGGGTGGGCAAATGAAATTCATAGGAAAATTCTGGTGAGTATTGTCGTAGGTAGGTAAATGCAGTATGGTAAAGGGTAGGTAGAGAGGAAGAAAAAGGTTGATTATTTCAAAAGTAACGTGTCACAACTTCAAATGCTATTTAACATATAGAAATGTATTGAAAGGACTAATTTTATTATTTATCACTATTATTTCATCGCCCAAATCATTTTTTTTTATATTGATTATCCTTCCTTCATTTGAGTGCAAATATTAATTTGAGATTTACATGGGAATCTATATTGGTCATGCAATAGAATTGGTTTATTTAAGATACAAAATGAAATTTGAAAAACAAATTTTAAGTCTTGATTACATTGTTTTTGAACCATTGAACTTAGAATTGACTAAGTCTTAAGTTATTTGTGTTAAGAACATGTGTATGTGTCAATGTCAATCATGATCATGATGGCGAGTGTGTTTGATCGAATTACAGGGACATATTGAAATAATTGGCATAACGGTTCACAAGAAAAAAAATTCACATATCAAGAACCTCCCTGTTCAAAGTTTATCACACAAGCGTATATTTTCAAGCCAAGACATTGTTTGGACTGATATAGAGTGTGAAGATGGTACTATTGATCACAGTTCTCTGATACCATACAATAGGTTGGAAGACTTCATTATGGGCGAGAAAAACGACTGAGATGCACCATGTACATTTGTACTAAGATCACATAAGAAGCACTTTGGTGATGGTGAATCTTCTATGATGGGTCCAACATCCTTGAACTATGCATTGTTAGTATTTATCATGACTTCTTAATCCAATTTATATGTTATTTCAATATGTATTGTTAATTTCCAAAAAATATTATTGGTATTACTAGTACTTGTAATGATGTTTCTTTGAATGCTGGCTATTTTTTAGTTTACAATGTTGTTATGGCCCAAATGATCTTAGAGGATGTAATATTCCAGATATAAAAAGTATGCAGAACATAAATAAATAGCTAGAGATGGCAGATGAACAACAATATAACTAGAACAACACCACAATAATACCAAATGGATACCAGAATAACACCAGAAAGATCACTTTGATTACTGAGAGAAATGTTCAGTTGCCTCTTCGAGAGGACAACCTCTAGTAGAGCAGAGCTCTATTACAATAATATACAAGAAAAAAGTTATCATACCCTCGACTCCTATTTATACTAAATATGTCTATCAAAAGAACCATCTAGAGGAAGATCCTTTTAAAAGCGGAAGCTTCTATTAGGTCTTCTTACATTGGACTTATTCTTCCTTATTGCTAGGCCTTATTAATATTGACTTTTATTACATGGAAATATAGTATTCTACCTACGTGAGGGGTTAGGTCCCTAACATGCGCTCCCCCTTAAAAACATCCTTGTCCTCAAGGATTGAGACGGGGAAATTGCTTGAAAATGGTAGTTGGTTCCCAAGTGGCATCTATTGGATTTGTATCTTTCCACTGGACTAACACTTCCTTGATGGTTCACTAATGCATACGATGCTCACGCTAGTCCAAAACTACTTCTGGTTGTATCCAAATAGATCCTTCTTCATCCAACTCGGGAAGGGTGGTTTGAGTTTGGCACTTAGTTCCAATCACCTTATTTAAGAAGGAAACATGAAAAACGTGATGGATATTAGAATGACTCGGCAAAGATGACTGATAGGACACCTCTCCCACATGCTTGAGAACCGTATAAGGACCATAAAATTTGGGCACCAATTTCTGACAATGGTCATCCTTGAGGGAATTTTGCTCGTAAGGTTGCAGTTGAAGAAACACTTGACCCCCTTCTGCAAATTGACGTTGCTTCAAGCTATTTTGGGCCATGACCAAATTCTCTTTGAGGGTACGGAGAATAGACTCTCTAACTGTAAGTGTTTGGTCAGCCTCCTGGACATTCGAGACACCTGGAAAATTTGAGAGAACTGAAGGTGGATTTTGTCCATATATCGCTTCAAAAGGAATCATACAGGTAGTTGTATAGTACAAAGTGTTGTACCACCATTCAACTATTAGTAACCATTGAGCCCACTGATCCTACCTTTCCAATGCAAAACACCTCAAATATGTTTCCAAACATTTGTTGACAACTTCAGTTTGACCATTAGTCTGGGGATGATAAGTTGTGCTGAGATGCAATGGGGTGTCTTGTAGCTTGAACATTTCTTGCCAAAAATTGCTGGTGAAAGTTGGGTCGCGATCAGAAACAATAGAATGCGGCATGCCGTGAAGCTTGAAGACCTGATCCATGAAAAGTTGAGCCACCATGGATGTTGTAAATGGGTGTTGAAGAGAACAAAAAATAACACACTTGGAAAGATGATCAACTACCACCATAATGATTGATTTATTGTTCGATTTAGGTAATCCTACAATAAAATCCATAGAGATATCTCTTCAAATAGTAGGTGGAATCGGAAGCAGTTGTAGTGTGCCCCAAAATTTGATTGTTTCTCCCTTGTTGTGTTGACACACATCACATTCAGCCAAAAAATTATGAACGTCCTGTTTCATACCATCCCAGAAAAAAAGAACGTTTGAACGAGTCATAGGTTTTGGTAAACCTGGAGTGCCCAGTTGTGGGTGTAGCATGAAGCTCAGAAAGTACCATGGATTTAGGTTTTAACTGTTTACTTAAATACAAACAAACTTTTTATTGAAGCTCCTCATTGAGACAAGAGTACCTTAGGGAAACTGGAGAATTAGACTGCAATTGTTGTATCAGATGCGAACTTTTGGGATCGTGTACCCATTCTTGGCGAACAACTTTGAGCCAATCTGGTACAATGAAGGAGAGAGAAGAAAAGGGACCCTTCATCTTCATATTTTCGGGAAAGTGCATCTGCAACCTCATTGTATTTTCCTTTCTTGTAAATTATCTCATAATCATATCCAAAGAGATTAGTCACCCATTTTTGTGGCTCAGGGGAGGAAAGACATTGTTCCAGAAAATAATTGAGGTTTTGATGATCTGTGTTAATTTGGAAGCATTTCCCCAATAGATAAGGGCGTCGAAGATCCACGGCATGCATAATAGCCAACATTTCCTTTTCATAGATTGATTTTCCCAAATTTATCTCAGACAATTGTTTGTTCGTAAAGGCCAAAGGTCGACCCTCTTACATAAGGACAATGCCAATTCCTTTACTGGAAGCATCACATTCCAAGACAAAGGTCTTTGTGAAATCAGGAAGGGACAGGACTGGAGTGGTGCACATGGTCATCTTTAATGTTTGAAAAGCCTGAGCAGCTACTGGAGTCCAAGTGAAATAATTCTTTTTAAGGAGCGCAGTGAGAGGTTTCGCAATATTTCCATAATTCTTAACAAATTTGCGATAATAACTTGTTAAACCCAGAAATCCCCTCAATATTTTGAGAGTCTTTGGGTGAGGACAATTTTGCATAGCTTCAATATTTTTAGGATCCACCCTGACATCGGCGTTGCCCACAAGATGACCCAAGTACTCGACTTCTGAGGCACCAAAATCACATTTAGATTGTTTGAGGAAAATTTGGTGCTGAGAGAGTAGATGGAGAACTCGATCCACATGAGAAAGATGGTATGTCCAGGTTTTTCTATAGATGAGTATATCATCAAAGAAAACTAAGACAAAATGACGGAGAAAAGGATGAAAGACATGATTCATGAGGCTTTGGAAAGTGGAGGGAGCATTACACAAGCCAAAGGGCATGACCAAAAACTCATAGTGGCCCTCATGAGTTCTAAAGGTAGTCTTAGGAATGTCTGCCTCTTTCATACGGATCTAGTGGTAGCTCGAATGAAGATCAAGTTTACTAAAGAACTGGGCACCACTCAATTCATCCAAGAGGTCATTAATGATAGGAATGGGAAATTTGTCTTTGATGGTGAGTTTTTTGAGAGTGAAAAAGTCATGACACATGCACCAAGAAACTTATTTCTTAAGGACCATGACCACAGGAGAAGAGTAAGGGCTCGTACTAGGGCGGATAACCCCTGTGTTGAGAAATTCTTGAACCATTTTTTCAATTTCATTTTTTTGGGAAAAGGGGTGATGATAGGGACGAATATTGGGAAGAAGGCTTCCTGGGACAAGGGGAATGGAATGATCATGAACACCATGGGAAGGAGGGAGTCCTTTTGGAGTGGAAAAAACCACTTGATGTTTAGAGAGGATGGATTGGAGGTCATGCGACACAAAGGGTGTCTCAGTGGCTTGTATGGCATGGAGTTGGGAAATAATGAAAGAATGACCCTTTTGAGCATATTTTCCATGCGATGGGAACTAATGATATTCGAGGAACTGACGATGATTCCTTGGAACTTATATTGTTGGCCCTCCTAGTTGAATTGCATGGTTAATTCCTTAAAATCTATGAGAATGGGATCCAAAGTCCTTAGCCATTCTACACCCAACACAATGTCACAACCACCCATGTTGATATCAAACATATAAGATTTCAGATGGTAATCGCCAATTTGAAGACGGACATTTTCAAAATGCCCTCCACATTTCATGGACCCACCATTGGCAATCATGATTTGGAAATTATTGACTACACAGATATAACAATTAGTTTCTTGGGCAATGCGGCGATGAATAAAATTATGGGTGCTTCAACTATCAATAAGAATGATGACCTTCCTATGTTTGATGTGACCAATTAGCTTGAGGGTTTGGGGAGCAGAGAAGCCAATGAGAGAATTTAGGGAAATGACCGATTCTACTTCGGGAAGGTCTGAGGGAGGGGTTATATCAGTGGGTTCAGGTGACATAGACACAAGGGGAGCCTCAACATCCTCTTCCGAAAAATACTTCAATATGGCCATAAAAAGATTTTGTTCCTTACACTTGTGTCCCAAAAAATATTTGTCATCACAATTATAACAAAGGCCTTTGAGTTGGCATTCAACCATTTCGGCCCTGGTCAATTTCTGGATCTTTAGTGGAGTAGAAGGAGGAGTGGGAGTTACTGGTTTAGTCCCAGAAATAAAGGAGGGTTTGTGGTTTTGAGAAGAGACAACTCGTTGTGATTCCTTAGCTCTTTTAATAGCATCCACCCAACTATGAGGCTGAGCCATGAGGACATGAGCACGAATCTCATCCTTGAGGCCACTAATAAAACGTTCTTGGAAAAAAGCATCAAACATGCCCTCTATACGAAAATCCAGTCACTCAAAAGTAGTTATAAAGTCTTCCACTATGCCAGATTGTTTCAACTTTGACAAATGACCTAAATGGTTGGTGTCAGTGTCAAAGAGTTCATAAATCTCTGCCACAAAGTGTGTCCAAGCCACATACCCTTGGCGGGTATTTTTTCTCCATTGTCAACGTTCTTGATCTAGATGGAGAACACCATACCAGAGTTTGGCCAACTCATCCGTAATGCCATAAAAAGAGAAATAATGTTCCATTTGAGTTACCCAGCCAGCGGGATCCAATCCATCAAATTTGGTCACATCCACACGCGGAAGGCGTAGGTCACACTGAAAGTGATGGGGCTGAAAATTATGGGAATGAGAGGAAGTTTCACCTTCGGTATGCAAAGGTGGGTCAGATAAGGTAAGATCTTCATGGATATGTAGCTTGGTGCAGATCCTCATAGTGACAGATTCAAGATGGGTAGTAATGTCTTGTTTGAGATCTTGTTTTGGTTCCACGATTGAGGCGGCGATGGAGGAATGCATATTTTTATTGATGTTGGAAATATTGGCACTGAGTTGTCTCATTTCTTGTTGGGTTTCTGTGAAATTAGAGTGCAAGGTAGTGAAGCAAGCTTCCAAGTCTTGACTATGGGTATGGTTCATGATGACGAGGGAACACAAAAATGGGCGGGTGGGACCACATAGAAAATGGGTTATGGGTGAATTTTATCACAACGATTAGGGTGACGAGTTGAATCCAATGGAGTAAAGACCAAATAAGGGTGTGGGAAGGGGGTCAGGTCCACAATTTTTTTTTTGCTGAAAAATGATAGGTATCACTGCGATAAGGGAGAAGAGAGAAATCCAACAAAATAGGTCTCAAATAATGGTACCAACAGGATCCAAACTATTTTTTTTTTAACTCCTGTAGAGTTATACTTTGATCTGAAGAATACTGGAGTGATGCAATGCCCAAATGCTTAATAGGAAGAAATGTGTAGTAAGTTTTCAACTTGAATTCAAGAGACCTAGTTGCACTGCAATAGATCTGGTATGTTCTGTTTTTCTGTGCTATAGCTCTCTGATATACGTGCGGGGTCCAACAGTAGTACTCGACCCAATATCTCAGGGCACCAACTAAGGAGGCTAGAACATGCCCTTAGTCGTACCACCCGACTACCCAGGTACTAGAGAGTATCTTTCCGAGTGTTGTTCTCGATGGCATTATAACAGTCAGGCGACCGATCCGTTTATCTATGGAGGGCTTCCGATTATCTAGGTCGATATGTATATAGGAGTTTTATGATGCGCTACCACTCGAAGGGGTACCAACAAGGGTTACAAGGGTGGCCAATAGATGTGTGCTTAAGTACCACTTGTATTTCGTGCATGTATGAATCCCCAACTGTGGGTTTATGCGAGTTGGCACAGGGGTAGACCCAGGGTTCAACTCTAATAGTGCACCAACAAACCCTAACTACTGGCCCTTTCGGCAACACCTGTGAAGCATATGAAGTCTCACCCGAAGTAGCAATAGGTGGGTTGCAGGACACAGGTGTCTACAACCAAGGGAAGTGCAAGATGATTCCATAATAACAACGCAAGATAACCTAGAGACCCTTAAAATTATTATGTTTAACTTCGTGAATTTGGTTATATCTATTATCTTCAATAAGGGAAAACAATAATGCAATAACAGTATAAAAGATAGTAAATAACACAACATCAACCACAAAGACAACAAGATTTACGTGGTTCACCCTCTCCCTAGGGTTACGTCCACATAACTGTGTTTATTGATTAGGTAGATGCAAATACATAGTTCTATCTGCACACTCAGCTGCAGATCCCTTTCTCCCTTCCTCTTTCAGTCCCCTCTCTGCGCACCCAACTGTAGGGTAGATCTTCACACCTAGATGAATATCCGAAATACAAGAATGCTCTAAGACATACACTTTTACGGTTCAATCTCTCTATATCAACAATAATAAAAACAACAACAAAACCCTCTCCACTCTTCCAGACCTCTATTTATCCTTCTATGAATCTTAGAAACCCTAGACCGAAGTCCAGGTGCCAAAACCCTAGGTCTAAAACTCTAGCTGCCCAAAAACCTAGGTCCACATAACCCGCCTTTTAAGGACTTCACCAACCTATCCTTACTTCTTCTTTGTGAGGTGATCCAAAGAACCTATTAGTGTCTTCTTCCTCTTGCTGACCTGTCCATGATTCATCTTCCTTGTTTCTTTGTCTTCCTTGATCTTCTCCTTTAACAACTAGCTTTTCCTTTACCTCGCTCCTTCTTTTCTGCTTGTTTAACCACTTCGACCCCTCCTCGGTTTGTGTGCCTTCCGGGATCTTCATACTTTTTATTTATTCTTCTTTAATTTTTTCTTTCTTTCTTAGTACATGACCAAGGGCCAACAGGCTCCCAAAACTCACATGTGACTCGTCCCAAGTCACTGTAGGGTTGAACCTCATGTATTACTTTGACTTCAGACTACGTGAAACAACATGTGCTTTCTGCTCTATCGCTCCCTATATTGTTCATACTATCTTTTCTGTGTCTGGTACCCAATTTCAACTGCACCTAGTACTTAGACCCTTCTTCCTTACTTTTATTGAGAGTTGCGAGGCAACTGGTTGTCATAATACCATTTCAACCGGCTCCCATTTACTAAACCATCCTTCCATTCTCCATTAAGGGTCTTCAACTACGCATCTCCACCCTCTGTAACATAGGCAACCTCGAATGACCCAAACCAATGTGTCCTAAACTTCCCTAGATGCTTCATGAACTTGTTGTCGTATAGAAGTACCAAATATCCTTGTTTAAATGCTTTCTTCTTGATATGTCTTTCATGGTAAGCCTTTTCTCGTTCTTTTTGCACCTGTTGATGAAATCCTGCAATGAAACTGTCTTCCTCTAGTTCCATCAACTGTGCAAGCCTATCTTGAACAATGACGGTGTCATCCATACCTGTGAATGTTGCAATTCTTAAACTAGGAACCAAATATTCCATAGGTACCATTGCTTCCAAGCCATAGACTAACTTGAAGGGAGTATGTGTTGTTAATTTTTTGCAAGTAGTTCAATAATCCCATAACACTACTAGAATTCTCAAATCCCAATCATCTTTGTTAACACTGCAAATCTTAGTCAACATTGTCTCCAAGATTTTATTGAAATCTTCGACTATACCATTCACCTGAGTGTGGTATGGTGTGCTCTTTTGATGGTGAACTTCGAACTCTTGAGTCAAAGATTCAACAGTTTTGTTAATGAAGTGTGTGCCTTGATCACTCATAAGGATCTTCGGGCATCCAAATCTGGTTATGATATCATCAAAGATGAACCATGCAATTGTAGTTGCACTACAATCCTTAACTATTCTTGCTTCTGCCCATCTGGTCAAGTACTCTGTCGTAGTGATATCTATCGAGATCTTGTGTGCTTTCCTAGTGGGTTGATAGGTCCCACTAAGTCAATAGCTCATTTCTCAAATTCCTGTATAGTCAACTGAGGTGCTAGAGGAATCTCATCTCTTCTTGATGACTTCCCTACTCTTTGGCATACATCACAGGCTCTGTAGTATTCCTTAGCATCCTTATGTAGAGTGGGCCACTAGAGGTCGGCTCTGAGAACCTCCTGCGTTGTTTATTTCCTTGCATAATGTACTCCTGCGATGCCTTCATGTGCTTCTACCTGATTCAATGGTATTTCAAACTTCATAACACATCTTCTTAAGATCTCATCTGGTCCCATCTTATATAACTGTCAAGCTATAAGTTAAAAATCTGCAGTGCGAACTACCAATTGTTTCTTTTGAATAACTGTATACTCGCAAGGTGCCATTCCTATGGACATGAACTGAACTATCTCGTCGAAGTGATCATCAACTTTTCTGATGGCCAACAACTGTGCATCTGGTAGTGTATCATCCAAACTAGTAGGTTCCTCTCCATGTTCTAACTTGGATAAGTGGTCAGGTCCCTTATTCATTCTTCCGGGCTTGACCACCATCTCAAAGTCATACTCCTGGAATAATAGTATCCATTTGCATATTCTTCCCCCCAACACTGGTTTGTTGACTAAGTACTTCAATGTAGAATGATTAGTTAACATCTTAAAATTCCCTCCCCACAAGTAGTTTCTAAACTTTTGCAACGCATATACCATAGCTAAGCCTTCCCTTTCAGTGGTAGTATAATTCATTTCAGATGTAGAAATATTTCTGCTACCAAAGGCTATAGGGTGGTCAATATCTCCTGCACCTGGTTGTGCCAAAATTTCTCCTAATGCAATGGATGAATCATCGACATGAACATTGAATTCCTTACTCCAATCTGGAAAAACAAAATAGGCACAGTGACCATTTTCTGCTTTAGTGTGTCGAAGCTCTGTTGGCATTCTTCTGCCCATTGAAAATTACTATCCTTCTTTAATAAATTCTCTATGGGTGTTTTTATTTGTGCATAAACCTTAATAAACTTTCTATAATATCCAGTATGTCTCAATGCAGTGCGCAATTGTCTAACCGAAGTAGAAGGAGGTAGATCAACAATGATAGCAATCTTGGAAGGATCTACCAACAACCCCTGCTTACACACAATGTGTCCTAACAAAACTCCAAAAGGTTAAAATAAAATACACTTCTTTAAGTTCAAGGAAATATGACATTGCTTGTAGTTATCCAACATTAATCTCAAACATTCAATATGGTCTTTCAAAAGACTAAAAACGGTCCAGTCATCAAAGTATGCCTCCAAAAACTTATGTAAAAATTCTTTAAATGCTTCGACCACCACCGTGGAAAAGATGGATGGTGTGTTCTTCAAACCAAAAGGCATCACAATGTACTGAAAAGAACCCCATTGTGTTGCAAATGTAGTCTTATGTATGTCTTCCTTAGCAATTTTGATATGGTGATAGCTGAAAATCCATCTGTGAATGAGTAAACTTCATGTTCTCCTACATTATATAGAACTTCATCAGTAAAAGGTGTAGGGAATGGATCATGTAAACATGCATCATTCAATTTCCTTAGATCTACAAAAATTCTGATTTCTCATGACTTCTTATCCTAGACCACCATAGGGATGATCCATTCAGATTCTTCAACTGGTTCTATGATTACTACTTCTAACATTCTATCTAATTCAATCTTAAATTTCTTCTTGTACTTGGGATTCAGTCTGTAAGGCCTCTACTTTCAAAGAAATATTCATTTCTCCCATGGGTCCTTTTATACCCTTCATGTTTGTGAACTTGGTTGGAAACAAGTCTTGATACTCATGCAATAGTTCTGTAATCTTACTAATATTAGCATCATCCCAATAGTCTCCAACATTTGCTAACTTAGGTGTTTTCTCTGTTCCAATATTCACTTTATTAATTTTAATAGGCTTCCCAATAAAAGGTAATTCAATCCTTGGCCCTTCTGTCTCTTTGTCCTTCAATTTCAAAGATGTTCACGTTCCTAGGTTCATCATCCTCATCAGCATTAATATTATAGAAATCTTGTAACCGTTGAAGGGGCCTAGTTCATTCATCTTCTTCTTTTTCAAGAGGGAGGTTAGATACTTCCTTAAAGACCTTCCATCTTACAATTTGTAAGCCTGATCTACTGTGAGGTACTGAATTTCAAATAGGAACATAGCTATAAAGTTATGGGTCATACCATACCAATCTGTAGTGACTAAGCACATTTCTTCTTGAAGATACCAGTTGATAGGCGTAGTATCTAATGTGTTTATGAACTTATGTACCCACTTTTCTTTAGGAACACTGCTCCAGGCTTCCTCGCAACTTCACACATGGTCCTTAGGGAAACTCTGACATGTGTATCGAACTTCGCAGCCTTCATCTAGGTCTGAAAAGTGCACTATCAACAAGGTGCAACATTGTACCCATTCCACGATGTTCCTCTTGTGAGCTTCCCACCATATGGTTGGCGTTTCTTTCAAGGCTTCATCTAGTGCCAACAACCTCTGTTGTATTGGTACAATTCCTTCAAATTCAAGTAGAAATGTCTCTAAATTATTCAAGCCATCAAATGTAAGAATATTACTTACTTTTGTGCCAATCCAACGAACTACTTTAGTCAATCTGGCACACCTCCACGTAGAGACTTCATACATTTTGTTCTGCCAATTTTCCAATGCTTCTTCTGAATCCGATGAGCATGCACTTTCACTTCGCCAACTTAGATTTCCATCTATATTAGGATTAATATAATCTTTTTGCCATGTTGTTAGTTTATAGATGTTCTATAACTCGTTATAGATGTTCTATGATCTTATTCTGTTATAGGTTCTGTGTTTCTGCGACCTTCATCAGGATCAAGAGGTGCAATGACCCTAAGGCCATCACCCTAAAATGTCATTCTTCTCTTTTTTAGGTCAACAACAATCAAATTGTTGAAATCCCAATCAATTCCTAACAACGCAGGATAGGGACATGTATCATCAACAATCTCGATCACTTCAAAGTCTGCAAATGTCCTCACTTCGTCGATGTCCACAGGGACATGCTCTAGTCTTCCAAAGGGGCTTACCGCCTTCTGGTTAGCCATCTCGAGCCTAATAGGAGAGTAAATCAATTTAGGTTTTCCCATCAGTGCCCCAGTTTGCTTCATCATAACATTTACTTCCGATCCCAGGTCGAGGACCACATAGTCCACGTCGTAGTCTCCAATCTGAGCACTGAGGTGCAATTCCTTTCTTGTCCTCCTTTTCCTAGATACTTTATTCACAGCTCTACTCACCAGAGGATATATTCTTCCCATTTCATATTGTCTTATCAGGTGTTGTAGTTCCTGCACAATGCTTTCATCTTTAATCAAATTGATATAAGTATACAAGAAGTCCATAAGCTTGCTTACCTCTTTTCCTTTCCTAAGTGGGACAGACTAATCGAATGCTAGAGGAATTTCACATTTCTTTACTTCTGGTTGTGCCCTAGATGAAGAATCCTGTTCTCCTACAAATTCTCTCCTTGCTTCTTCAAAAGTGTTTTTTTCCTTCCTTGGGTCAAACAATGGCATCTTCTCTGAAACTCTTATGATCCCTGATCCATCTGTAGTCTTTCCTGGAGTCACCCTATCTTCTCCTGTCACAACGCCTCCTCTAGTAATAACAATGACTCTAGGTTCCCCACTGCAAGGTTCAACTGATATTAGTTGGACTTGTTGGTTTCCACCTCGCCTTTCCTAAAGTTTAGCTAACAATACTGGGCAATCTTCAATGACATGGTCAAATGAATTACATTAGTTGCAAGTAGTGCAAGGGTTTTGACAATCCCTTGCCAAATGATCTAGCTGGGTGAAGTTATAGCAAATAATCTAACCTTGACTTCGACCCATGCCTCCTCCTCTTCCTCTTCCTTTGAAACCACCACAAGGATTGAAGTTTCCTCTTCCTGGGGAATTGAACTGCACAACATTTACTTCTTGTTGTAGTTCTCCTTGAATTCTATATGCATCCCTTGATATTTCATGCATGAGGTCATAATCCCTACAATCCTTCTCCTCATGCCCCACATATTTACAGAATGTGCAATAAATATTGGTGGGTGTCTGGACATATTTCTTCATATAATAACATTCACCAGGGTGATGTCTATTTCTACATACCTCGCACCATGGTAAAGTAGCTTGCTTCAAAGGGTTAGGGGATCCAGAGGCCAAGTATTCATTAAATAAAGGATAGTTCTCTTTGTCATGGCCCTCTTCTTTACACCTGATACACCAGATGTCTTCTCTTTTCTGCTTTCCTTTATCTTTCTTCATGTCTTCAACCTGTAAAGATAAACTAGTTAATTGATTCAAAATCTGACTCATACCTAGGTTGGATTCTCCTATAGGGGCTGCTTCTAGTTTCATGGCAATTTCTAATGTCTCATCTTGCGAAGCGACCTTCTATTGCATCAGAGGAACTCTAATGTGTGGCAGGAGGGAAGCAATGAACCATTCCTTATGTTGTTCGTACGGAATCTGAAAACTTAAATGGCATGTCAAGGTCTTGAACCTATGATCAAATTCCCAAACAGGTTCAGTTACCTTCTGCTTGATTTCCTTCAACTCTGTAATGCACTGTGACTCCAACTTAGGATTCTTGAACTCTTCACTCAATGCAGTCTTGATTTCATTCAATGACTTAGGCTGCACAGATCTTGTAACAAATTTCATATACCAACTCAATGCACGATCCCTCAAGGTAGTACTAAACTGATCTCTCTTAACATCTTCATCTGTGACTTGCTTAATGCTCCATACAACTTCACATACAAACCAGTGTTGGTCAGGATGCTCAGATCCATCTCCTTTGAAAATGGGTAACCTCATTTCATCTTCCATAGATCTTCCTTGGTTTCTCGACTGAGTGTGTACTAAATTGCTTGTAACATTACTTTGAGTGCTCTGATTACTCTGGTTACTTAATGTTGCTAAAACAACAGGAGGAGTCATAATAATTACTTCGACAGTAGGCACAGTCCCTGAAGTTTTTGGTTCTTCTCATCGAAGCACCTCAGCCTCTGCTTCCTCTTTCCTTGCGAACTCTGAATAGTCTTCGTCTGCTCACCCTGCTTCTTCTCCACTGTAGAAATATTCGTCTTGTGCCAATGGTTCGTAACTCTTATTAAACTGTTTTTCAAGAGGAACCTTTTTGAATGATCTCCCACTGTGCATGTGTCCAACCTATGCGTCACTGTCACAGTCTGAATTTTTGAACATTATCTTTAAAATCTACTGATTATTGTATCTTCAAGATATTCTTCTCATGCAATAACATCTTAATCTTTTGTTTCAAAAAGTGTAGAAACTTTCCTCTAGGTCCCTTAAATAAATACCTCTCTACTTGACTATATGATTCTACTTTGTCGATAACAAACTCAGTAATGTACCCTCCAATAGTGTTATCAAACTAGAGATCCACTACTCTAGACACAACGTTATCGATTCTCTTGACTTTCTTAATCAACACTGCTATCCAAACCACAAGTGGTCTAGATCTGATCTCAAACTGATTGTTTGTTAATCTGGCTAGCCACACGTACAATTCCTTGTGAACTCCTGCAAAGAAAATCTCGTGTACGTCAGTAAAGATGTACCTTCCCAACCAGTCTTATATACTAATGCTAGGGTTCTTGTTCTGAGCTTCGACAAAGTCCCTTTCTTTTTCTTCTATCCACTTTTGAATCTCTGTATTTGATGGGAACCACCTTGACATTCCCTCAAGTAGATCGTGGTCCTGGAAATGGAACCATTTGTTGGCACAGGGGTAGACCCAGGGTTCAACTCTAACAGTGCACCAACAAACCCTAACTACTTTCCCTTTCGGCAACACCTGTGAAGCAGATGAAGTCTCACTCGAAGTAGCAATAGGGGGGTTGCAGGACATAGGTGTCTACAACCAGGAGAAGTGCAAGATGATTCCAAAATAACAACGCAAGATAACCTAGATACCATTAACACTATTATGTTTAACTTTGGGAAGTTAGTTATATTTCTTATCTTCAATAAGGGAAAACAATAATGCAATAATAGTATAAAAGATAGAAAATAACACAACATCAACCACAAAGACAACAAGATTTACATGGTTCACCCTCTCTCTAGGGATACATCCACAAAACTGTGTTTATTTATTAGGTAGATGAAAATACATAGTTCTATCTACGCACTCAGCTGTAGATCCCTTTCTTCCTTCCTCTTCCAGTCTCCCCCCTGCTCACCTAGCTGCAGGGTAGATCTTCGCACCCAGTTGAAGATTCGAAATACAAGAATGCTCTAAAGCATACACTTTTATGGCTCAATATCTCTATATCAACAACAACAACAACAACAACTCTCTCCACTCTTCCAGACCTCTATTTATCCTTCTATGAATCTTAGAAACCCTAGACTGAAGTCCAGGTACCAAAATGCTAGGTACCAAAACCCTAGGTCTAAAACCCTAGGTGCCCAAAACCCTAGGTCCACATAACTTGCCTTTTAGGGACTTCGCCAAACTGTCCTTCCTTCTTCTCTGCGAGGTTCTCCAAAGCACCTATTAGTGTCTTCTTCCGCTTGATGACTTGTCCACGATTCATGTTCCTTGATTCTTTTTCTTCCTTGATCTTCTCCTTTAACGACTCACTTTTACTTTACCTTGCTCCTTCTTTTCTACTCCTTTAACCACTTCGACCCCTCCTTGGTTTGTGTGCCTTATGCACTCTTCATACTTTGTCTTTCTTCTTCTTTAATATTTTCTTTCTTTCTTAGTACATGGCCAAGGGCCAACAATGCACATAATGACATATCTTTGTAGCTTAAAGATGTCGGAATACATATCTACCCTGAAAAAAAATTAACCCACTTTTTTTTGTCGAGGAAGGTGCTCTGATACCACTTGTAATATTCCAGATATAAAAAGTATGCATAACATAAATAAATAGCTAGAAATGGAAAATGAACAAAAATATAACCAGAACAACACCACAATAATACCAAATGGATACCAGAATAACACTAGAAAGAGAACTTTGATTACTGAGAGCAATGTTCACTTGCCTCTTCGAGGGGGAAACCTCCAACAGAGCATAGCTCTATTACAATAATATCCAAGACAAAAGTTCTAATACCCTCAAATCCTATTTATACTAAATATGTCTATCAAAAGAACCATCTAGAGGAATATCCTTCTAGAAGCAAAAGATTCTATTAGGTCTTCTTACATTAGACTTATTCTTCCTTATTGCTAGGCCTTATTAATATTGACATTTATTACATGGAAATATATTATTCTACCTACGTGGGGGGTTAGGTACCTAACATAGGACATCCACAACCATCATTAAGAAAGAGAAATTTTGTCCAAAAAAGAGGATGCCAATGCAAATTTATAGCGAAGGAAGTGAATGATATGCTAGGGGTTGCAATTATCACCTATAATGAGTACCTACATGAGGATTGCAATGGATGGCCATGCCATGAAAAATATGATAGATTTGGCGATCCAAAGTCCTTGAGAACCCCCCGTCTTTCAAAGGATATCTAATCAATGATAAAGACACTATGTAGACTTGGTGTTCCAGTTATCCTTGATGGGCTCTTTGGTTCCATGATGGGTGCTAGAGACCTTAATTCATGTAGAAAATATGTCTCCAATATATTCAACCGCCATTTGAAAGATAAGTATCAATTAGATCCCAAGGATTCTTTGAGTGTTAACAAGTGGTATCAACAAGAGAAAAATATGTTTTTTTTCTACCAGTGACCAGAAGGGGAGGATGTACCATTCATAATTAGCATCCAAACATAATGGATGCTTGATATGTTGATCAAGTGTTCTCACAACAACATGTTGCCTTTGGATTCTACATTTAGCACAAACAAATATGAGGTGAGTTTCATTAGTTTTTTTAATGTTTCTATTGAGTTCAATTTTTCATTCAATATAATTAGTACTCTAACACTGAGAAGTTGAATATTGTATTGGTTTCTATAATACTGATTATACACAGTTCTTTCCTTCGATTCTCAATATAGCGGTGTTCCTGTTGCATGGGCAGTGTGTTCATGCAATAGAACATCAGATATAGCCCATTGGCTTAGACCACTCCTAGATGCATCTAGGAAAATATGCTCAAATTGGAAACTGAATGATGTCATGACAGATGATGCATTAGCAAAAATTAAATAATTGAAGTGAGACAAATATTTTGCAAGTTATGAATGTATGAATTATCATTAGCACCTGTACCCTATGTTTTTGTTGTTATTACATTTAATGATGAATAAAGTTGGTTGATAAATGTTAATCATGTTCAATTAACATAAGAATGATATCATTTTTCTTGTAGGCAAATTTTGGGTTGTCGCGTCCTCCTTTGCAGTTGGCATGTTCTCCATGCTTGGTCAAAAAATGCTTTTCAATTGGCATTTTCCCCTGAAAGAGCCAGGGAATTATCTCATAGTCTAGGTGAGATAATGTAGTGTTGTCATTATCATGATGTTGTTAGTGAGGCAATGTGAACATTC
Organism: Picea engelmannii; assembly: GCA_009831015.1. Classification (NCBI taxonomy): domain Eukaryota; kingdom Viridiplantae; phylum Streptophyta; class Pinopsida; order Pinales; family Pinaceae; genus Picea; species Picea engelmannii. The sequence continues at coordinate 17,420 of ML844571.1, read as the reverse complement.
TTTTAAAAAATTGATGGGGAAGTTAAGTTTTTGGACTACTTCAGAAAACATTGGTTGGAAGGGGATAAGATATGTAAGTTACTTATTATGTTGTTTTAGATTACTTTCCCCAACATATATAGATCATTTTAATTTAGTTATAATTACATGTCATATTGAATTAACATATTAATGATTCGTTATGTTTTTCTTATTAGATATGCGGGCAAAATGTTATTGGTACTTTCCGCATGTTAATCAAGAGTCCAATAGTTCAATTGAATCATACCATTGCTTCTTTAAGACCACGTTCTTACATGACCGAAGGCGTAAATGTTTTAGGAGAATGGATTGGTTGGTTTTCTCCCTATTGAAGAGGGTGGAACCTTTTTTTGTGCATCGAAACTATTTGAAGGAGTCTAGATTTATAATAAACTAGAAGAAAGAGAGGTACCTTGAGATTTCATTAGAGAAATATAGGAGAATTTCTGACAATTATGATAGTCCTCATGGCATTGTTGAATGTGCATACATGGTTATTAGCCATACATATCGTGCAAAATATTGCATTGTATCAACATCTACTGCAAATGGTCTAATATGTGATTTCCCATGGGCATTGCAAGGCAATAAATGAAAACATGTTTTGAAAGTCAATGCTCTATATGGAATTTGTTATGAAGTATCCCAAGAAGATGCTATAGAGGAAGTAACATTGGATGAGATTCTAGAAGAAAAAACCACTTATATGCCTCATACAAATGATGCCACAAATGATGCCAATGGGGACAATGAGAATGCTCATGAAAATAGGAATGGGGACAATGTTGGAGGAGATGATGGCAATTCCATTCATCAAGGAAACAATGATTGTGATTTGATTATACAAGGGATGTTAGAGAAGCTACAAGGATTACATGTGATCCTTCTTTATTGTATGAAATTTATCCATTAAAGTTTACTTTATTCTAATATGCTATGGTATTTACATATCAATTTGAAACTTTTATATGATTCATCTATTTTAAAATTTTATACATTTAAATTGGCAGGATGTAATTGATCATGCACCATGGGAACAACATAAATGTTTGGAAATGAAGGAGTATTTGGAAAGATGTCTTATTGACTTCAATGATAAATTTATAATGGACTTTGACTTCATCAATGACCCACAAGCATTGGATGGATCTCTAAGAATAAAGAAAAGTTGGATTAGCCCTATATTTAAGCATCGACGGAGGGCTCGACGAGCTCTAACAGAGAACTTGAATGTGAATGCTGAAGAATATATGCCATATGAATTTACTTAGTCTAGCCAACGTGGGAGGAGAAAAGTTGCATCCATGCCAAATCCACAATATGGGACAATAGTTGCATCCATGCCAAATTGTGGAAATCAAACACATTTGCCTTTTGATTTGAATAATTTTTCTAATGATAACAATTAATAGATATCTTGCTATGTTTAAAACTCTCCAAATAGTTCCTACCAATAGTTTTTGTTTCTTTTAAACATATTTATAAACCTTGTCTTGAACATGTTTTAAGTGTTCCTTGTCTTAAAAGTTTTTCATTGCAAACTTAAAGTGATATTAATTTTTTGAATCCACGTGCCTATTCCATTATGAATTATTTTTGTATCTTTATCATGTTAAGCACATGGATTTCCCTTGATTTTCTTTGTGGTTGGGTCATTCTTATGCTTGGCACATTGTTGTTCCAAATGCTCACTAGTTTGACACTAATTAGGGTTATTCATTTGCTCAATATTGTCTCTTCATTGTTCAACAAACAAAGGTGTTAAGAAACATTCCTTTCCTCAATGAATTAGATAAATTTCTTTGTTCTACTTCAAAATTCATTGCTCGAAGTCTAGTCCTTCATTAGTACTATCATTTCTTCTCTTCTTTAATCAATGGTAACATCACTTGGTTGTTCAACACTTAATCATGGCCCATGTTTTTTCTATGGTCACATTCAATCTTCCACATTCATTAAACACTAAACTTCTATGAGCCATTAACTATGGTTTTCTTTGTTTGGTTCTTTATACATAGTCTTCTCTTCTAGATTTTAACCATTGAAATATTTCTTGAGCCTCTAATTTCATAATTTGTTTATGCATATACATAATCTTCTACATTCTTAATAACACACCACATTAGATCTATTTTCAAAATAATTGTAGTAAAATTGAACTCGATAACTTAGTCATATATCTCCTACATCTTGTGATCACCCTGTTCTTGAACATACAACATCCCATGTCCCCCCTCCTCTTAAGGCCTCTTATGGATATACTCATTTTTCCCGTTACAAATTTCCCATTACTATGTATCCATCATCCTCTTATAAATTGTTGAAGGAACACCACAACATTTGTTCATCAACTAGCTAGGATTCATGATCATGTTTTCATCACTCTCTAGGTGTTTTAAGAGCACTCCAACGTCACTTCTTTTGGCCTATTGTGCAACACTAGCTTGATACTTTCATTAGAAACTACCCCCTTTGTGGCATGGTAAAAAGACTACTAATCGTAAATATGGTTCCTATTGCCTCTTACCTATCCCACTTAACCATTTCCATCTCTCTTTATGGATTTTGTCAGTAGTTTATGAAAAACAATCTAATTGATAACTATTTAACTAAAATGTTGTTAGCCATCGATGTTATTTATGAATGGGAATTATTTTAATTTAATTTGACTATGGATATATGATATCAAACTTTATTGAAACAAAAATATAATTAGAATGTGTTTATATCTTGTTTCTAATACTAAGATTTTATTTTAACATTTTTCTTTTGTAATTTGAAAGAAATTAAGAAGTGAATTAGGGCATAATAAAATATTAGAATCATGTTTTGAAGATTTTCCCTATCACTCTAGCATAGATTGATGAGGGTTAAAAATCCTTATCAACATAATCCACCAATAGGATTGGAATTTCAAAACAAACCCATGAAATTGGATGGTTTGGATCACTCTATTACTTGTTTTAATATTTCCAACAAAGATTGATGATGATTCGAGTAATTTTTTTATTGTATTTGACAAGTAAAAATTTTTATTGTATTTGACAGGTAAAATTCCTTAAAATTCCCCATCATGAGTAATTTTCCTCTAAAATTCCATCTGTGTTAGTTACCATAGAATTGATATTAGAGTATTTATAAGAAAGAAAAGAAAAATATATTGAAATTTCATGGGTAAAGGAGTGTAAAGGAGGCCAAATATAAAGAATAAATCCCCTATCTTCAACTAAGTCAACTTCCACAATGAAAAACCATACGGCTACAAGCAATTTTCCTATCAAATTTCATCCTTGTGGGATACTATAAAATTGATATTAAAGTATCTAAAAAAAGATTAATTTAAAATTTCATGAAAAACCAATGTAAAGTCCAAATATAAAGAATACATTCCCTATATCTAACAAACTCAACCTCAATAATGAAAAACCTTAACCCTATGTTTAACAAACTCAAACTACATAATGAAAAACCATAACCCTACTCTCATCAAGTCATACTCCATAATGAAAACCCTATAAGCACATGGATAAATGGACATAATGCACCCAAATGAGCCCACACACCCATCAACTGTCATGTCTCTTGGACCGATGCACCCCATCCTTTGGCACGAAACCCTTTCCTTGTGCTCATCCTTGTTTCGATCGTTGTGACTCTCCATGGGTGCGCTGATGGGGTCATCCAACCTCTCTGGTGCACCCATGCTTCCAAGTGTAGATGGGTCCACTACTTGGGCTTGCTCCCAAGTTGCCCCGCCCTTGCCCAAACACAACCCAATTATTCTTCGTCTATCACAAGGGAAGAAGGGTGTGTGCCCCCTTGGGCTCACACATCACCATCATTCCCCAAGGTTCTCCTTCCAACACCCATAATACAAGTTCTTGCCCAATTGTTCGTTCCCCCTTTGTGTTGTTCGTCTTTTCCATCATCAAATCTACCCAAAGAGTGTGTGTTCTCGGTGAGTGTCTTGGAAGGCCTTATGGAAGATGAGAAAACAACATTAGAAAAACAACAAGTTTCCTATTGTTAATAAAGTCGAACAACGTGTGGAGGAAAAACTTGAAATTATCATGGAAACTACAATGTTAGCGACAAACATTGCCTATAAAATACAATAAGCCATTGTTACATGGATACATATTTTTTATGTATTCAACAAGTTTAGAGATATTGTCATCTGAGTTATCCCCAAGTTGGAACCACTCTTTGAAGACTAGACATAACAACCAACTTGAGATGAGTTGGAAGGAGTGGTCAATGAATCATTGCGGTCCTAGTATAAGTAAGGGCTAAAGGCATAGAACATTGATCAACAAAGGAGAGATATACCAAAGACCTGGAGCCACACTTGAGGCATAATCCCTAAGAATAATTATTAATTAACTTAATACAATGGGATCATTGTTGTTTTGTTCATATTTACTTTGTTATATTGTATCTTGATGATGTTTACATTGTTGTCATCTTGATAAATGAGCTAGCTAGTGCCTTTTTGTTTTGATGAATTGATTAAAAGTTTAGGGATGGATGGATTCTTCTCTTCCACTAATCTCCAACTCTCTACACATTAATTAAGAGGAAACTATACAACATGCCTTAGGTGAGACCTTCTTTTGGAGGGTTGAATATGTCGACATACTAAACTACTACAAGCTTTTATTAGACACCTTTTATGCATGTTGGGTTTATAAGAGGGATAACAAGTGTTGTGGTAGGAATAAACCTAGGAAATCCACCCTATATATTGTATATGATTGATAGGATGGACTTGCACCCTACCTCAAACATTATCATGCACAAACATGTAATATTAAAAACTATGGAGGTTATTTCAACAATGACCTTATGGTTGCCTTTAGCACAAGGAGAGGAGATTATTATTATTAACAATGATTATTAAAGTTCTAAGCTATTATAAATCAACTCGGATTGAACATTGTTTTGTATTGAAACAAGATTCCATATCTAATGAGATTATTCATTTTCTTTACAAACAAATGCAACCATTGTTCAAACTTTTAACTTCGTTCATTAGTCCCAAATAGCCAATTTTGTTATCATTGTTGGTTTAACATTTATAGATTTTGATAATATGCAAAGGATCAACCAACAGAGAGCATCTATCTTGTTTTGTTTACATATGTCTCTTGAGATTAGCTAGTAGGCCATTTCTCCTCAATTATTCTTTTTCCCATTTTGAACCAAAGTTGTGAGGATATATTTTATGATCATGGTGGAGTTTAATATATAGATTTGCATTTATGGGAAATTGAATTATTCTCCATATGATGGTGCCTTGAAATGGGGTTGTCCAACATGCTAGATGAAATACCCCTTAGTACAAGATTTGACTATTTCCATGTAATTTAGATTGCCTCTAGATTTGCTTTGAGTGCTCTCAACTCATAAAGAATGTAGTGTTGTATTATCATTGCATATTCACTTTGATATGTAGTAATTGATTTGTCTCTTAATTGCATGTGTTATAAGTCTAATGTATACATTAATATCCAAAACTTTTGTTAAATTTGTTTTGCATAATAAGTTGTTCTTGAGCTAAACACTTTTCAAATGAAAAAGTTGGAGATGAAAATAGTAAATTCCATCTAGTTGCTTAGTGACTATCATTGAGAGAAAAATATTTGAAATCTAATCTTTTGAACCTAGTTTATCCATGTAAATGGATTCTTTAAACCAAATGAATTTTGTTGTCACGGAATTGGAGAATCTGCTTCCATTCCTTCTTGCCAAAACCATCATAATCTAGATGCCTTTTAAAATGTTATAATTGTTTATAGGATAAGGAGAGACCATGCCCCTTAAATCCAAATAAAATTATTAAAGTTTAAAATTATTATAACTTAACCAACACTAAACACTATTTTCTATACTGTTGCATTTAGTTTCTATTAGTTAAAATTTGTACATCTACTTTAAAAACATTTAATTAATTCTATATTAAATAATTATATAATATGAAAGAAAATATTAAAATTTTTAAAATTTAAAAATCTTAAAGTAATGAATTATAAAATTTATAATAACAAAGTGAAAAAATTAATAATATAATTATCCTATAAAATTTAAAAAAGTTAAATTAATATTTAAATTATTAAGCTAAAATGAAATTAACATGATAATTATTATATACAAAGGTTACTTTCTATATAAATTATAATTATTATAAGTAGTTTCTATATACATATAAATAGTAATCATTTACCAAATACATTTTATTTTATTTTTACACATCGTTAATATATATTTAAATGTTAAAGAAAACCTTGTCCATAATTTCACTATGGATTTCATTCTCTCACCCCTGCATTTCTTGCTTGTCCAAGTCATGGGTAAGTTAGCAGTTCGAGGAGGAAGGTTGGATTGAACTACGAGAGTTGGTTTTTGAATCCAACCATTGCAAATTCCAAAAAATATGGCGTAGCAGGGTTTTCCAGATAAAATATGAAATACATTCTCAAGTGTTTTTTTTACCAGATTGAGCCTATTGTGTTATTTAAAGCTTTCTTCTAACAGAGCAGGCTTCTCCTTTGATAGACACAACTTTTTTCTAGTGGTGTCCCCATCCTCTTCGTCGTTGGCTCTGGAACATGCACGCTCATGTCGTCCCATTCTCTTTCGTTCTAACAGAGCAGGCTGCTCCTTTGACAAACGCAATTTTTTTCTAGTGGTGTCCCCATCCTCTTCGTCGCTGGCTCTAGAACATGCACGCTCGCGTCATCCCATTCTCTTTCATTCTAACATAACAGGCTACTCCTTTGACATACACAACTTTTTTCTAGTGGTGTCCCCATCCTCTTCGTTGTTGGCTCTGGAACATGCACGGTCACGCCATCTCGTTCTCTTTCATTCTAATAGAGCAGGCTGCTCCTTTGACAGACACAACTTTTTTCTAGTGGTGTCCCATCCTTTCCGTCGCTGGCTCTGGAACATGCACGCTCACGTCATCCCGTTCTCTTTCGTTTCCACTGGTGGCATGAATCCCAGGGCCATTTGCAACGACGAAACAATGTTTTTTGGAGACAAAACCACAGAGTAGCCATCAAAGTCCACGGGGGAGGGCATTTGGTTGATGGGAATTAATGACGGGTCACTCATCTAGAGGTTGGTAGTTGTCATCCGGCATGGCAAATTGCACTCAGAAGGCTAGAGGACTCTAGTTCGGTAGATCCGAGAGATCCAGGATGACAACTGAAAGGATAGAGGACCGTACTTTCTGCTGGGTCGGAAGACATTTCATGTGTAATGGACATCAAACCTAGCTGGAGGAGTTGTCGAAGAAAGGGCACTCGGGAGGTAAGATTGCTCCCAAGTTAGTCTACTTCAAAATACAACATGGGTTTTTAATAAAGCATAGTCTAAACGTTATACTTTTTAGTTGTTTTTGGGCATCTTTTTCCGTTTGATTTTACTCGAAATCCGGTGAGGAATGGTTGGATCTGCATATTTGAGTGGTTAAGTTTGTATAATCCGAGTGCCTCAAGGGTTTTTCAGCACGCTGAATCCATTTATGCATTCAAAAATGCAATTTAAACAACAGAAAATAGTGATTTTGTCCAAGTTTACATCGCCGAATTCCGCCCAAAAAAAACCCAAAATGTAGAATGTTTAGCCAACACCTTTTAATAACGATAATGTTTTTAAGAACAGTATATGAAACACATCATGACTTAAATGGGAAAAAGAACATGGATTTTAAATAAAAGTTAATTTTGAAATTTAATTAAAAATAAATTTATTGATAAAAATAATAATAATAATTAATGCTTAATAAAAAAACAAATTAGTTTTTTTAATTTCCTTTTTTTTTTAAGTTTTTGTGAGGATAGTATTACACATAGACTAGACTGTGTTTTGATTCTAAAGTAAGACTTAAAGGCTCCTTTGATTGGTTTAAATTTGGGAATGTTCAAGTATCCATATTTAAAATGGGAATTGGCAAAATCTTTTTTTTTAAAAATGCAAAATTACCCCTGCACCAAATTTAGTTTTGAAAATTTCCCTTAAAGAAATAAATTAACAGCATAAAACCCAAAGACATGTGACCAGAATGAAAATATGCCCCTCAATAACTTTCAGCTAGTCATTTCTTTAACGATGAAATAAATCCACCTACATTTGTAGGTAGCACTAGTGAACTTTGTCCTTAAACTAGGTTGATAATTGAATAATGATCAATTTTACTAATTTTAAGGAAAATAAAAAACAAGTTTTTGATAAAAGGTTTATTGGTTAACAAATATTTATCAATTTAAAAAAGTTTTCCAAAAATATTTTTAAAAAATATTTCCAAAAAAAATACGAATGTTAAGTAATTAACAATTTTAATAAAGAGAAGGTTTCAAAGCATAATTAAGTTATGAAGCGTACGTAAATTTTATTCGTATTTAAGCTTTATATTGATAAAGGGTCAGATATCCGCCCCCGACAAAAGAAGTGTTGTCGTTTTATACTTAAATTCTTTTATAATAGTTTTGTTAATTTTTAAAGTATTATAAAATTTATAAATTTGTTTGTCCCAATTTGAGATAGTTGAGCCACTATATTTACAAAAATATTATAAATATTAATTATATTCATTTTATATTAAAATTTTTAAAGTTGGAAAAATACTTTTAATAATTAATCTTGTTGTTAATGATTTTTTTTTATCTTGTAAAGTTTAATTTTTAAACTTTAAAAGAAAATAAGATTTAATATTATGATGATGATTGTTAACAATTCATTAATATCGGATTTTGAATGATTAATGCTCTGCAACTCTTTGACCTTTAGGTTTTTCCTCGTACTCCTCTTTGACTCTTAGGGTTTCCTCCTTTTCCATGGCTTCAATTAGAGGTGGGAGCAAAGCTCCCACCTACAGTCGTATTTTGGCAGGATGTTAAAATAGCCCTCGTGGCCCCTCCTCCTCCGAATCAGATCATGCCCAAGAGACTAATGCTCCATTTGACTCTAAGAAAGTAAAACATTTGGTTACTAGAAGTCAATCGACAAGTCCAAATTAAAGAAAGCAAGTAGTTCACAACCAAAGATCCACAACTAGTTGCTTACCCAAAGCATCTAAAAATCCAAAGTACAAAGTGAGAACAAAAAGAATGGGGAACTACATTCAATTCATGTAGGAGCAAGCCTTCATAGAAAAGTTCATGGGCATTTGGCCAAGGAAGAAATCCCTCATCTAATGGATAAAAACAATCTGGAAACCCAAAGGTCAAATTGACCTCAAGCTGGGATCAAATGGATTCTTTGTCGTCATTTTCTCTAACTTGGAAAAGGTTTTTTGAAAACGGCCCTTCTTTAATTCAGAAGGTCTCCATTTCAGGTTCTGGATAGAGCGTTTCATCCCTGAAAAGGAATATTTCATTGTTTTCCTAGTCTAGATTCGACTATACTCCCTTCCATAAGAGTTTTGGGATGAGAAAATCCTTGAAGGCATTGGCATTACTCTTGGAAAATTCTCCAAAACATTGAAAATCACAATGACAGGCTGCTACATAGCTTATGCTCAAATATTTGTGTACATGAATCTCATCAAAGCTATGCCAGACTCAATTAGTCTTTATTACCAAGAAAATGAATGGGTACAAACCATGGATTATGAACATATCCATTTTCGTCAGAGACATTGTCATGAACATGACCACCTCTTTGGAAACTTCCCATTGAATTCCCAAGCAACCACCCCCCTCCCCCATCTACTCAAGATGTTTAGGTTTTTGAGCAAAGTTTCATCTAGGAAAAAATCTAGAAGAAATACCAACTTGCACCTGTCTAACAGGTGCTTCAAATGCCACAATTACTTTGAAAGCCTTCCCAAGGAAGGAGAAGGAAAGGCAACTCAACCAAAATAGGAAATTCTACAGGACAATATCACCACATAGGAAACTCCATCAGAGGACAAAGCTAAGAGACGTAAGACCATGAGCCAAGACACAACTACCAACCAAAAAGGCAAGGAATATACGCAGGAGGACCCAGAGGAAAAACTGGATTCTAATGATGGAAATGACATGGACCTTGGGGACCTTAATCTAAAATCCATTGTAGCAGCCTACAAGCATAAAGTCCTGAACTCAATCCCTGAGTAGTAAGTTAAAATTTTGAACGATGCTCTGGGACGCAATCAAATTCTCATTGGACCAACAACAAAAGGAATGACCTATGTTCCATATCTAGGCATCAAACCCTCCTCTTCAGGTCCCCCAAAAAATCCCAGAGGGAAAAAAGAGAGGTAGGTGCACCAATAAACAACTTCTCAAAGATATAGGATAATTCTTACTAAAATCAGGACACATAGCCCTAATGAAAAACAAGTTTTTACCCAAATACCCACATTCCTCATGAAAGTCATCTCATGGAATATTAGAGGCCTCAATGGAAAAACCAAGCATAGGATTCTCAAACAAAAAATCGTTAAAGAAAAACTCTTTGTTGTAATTATTCAAGAAACTTAATGCCCCTACAACCTTCTTCAATCCTTGACCTCCTGCACCTAGCCAGGATCCCAAGATATATCCCTAGATGCACAAGGAGCAGTTGACAATCTCCTCCTTCTCTGAAACCCCATCAAAATCAGTCTGTCTAATTTCTTTTCCACCAATCACTCTCTTTCGGTGCAATTTCAACTTGTAGGTTCCTCCAATATTGGCTTCCTAACCAATATTTATGGCCCCAACACTCTTTCAAACAAGACTCCTTTCCTTAATGCCCTACAACTTCTGCAACCCTTAACTCTCAATCATCATTGTTTCCTCGAGAGAGACTTTAATATCATTACTTCTCTCACTAAAATAAGGGAGGTCTAAGGAAGCTCGGTCATGACTCCCAATCCTTTTCTAACACCATTCAATCCATTAACTGGTGGAGCTTGAAACTACCAATGGAATCTTCACTTGGAATAACTGTAGAAGGGGTCAACATCGAGTCATCTCCCATCCAGACTGCTTTCTGGCCTACAAATCAATCTTGCTTTCTGTCCTTCATCCTTTGGCCACTATTCTACCCTATGGAGGTTCTTATCATTGGAATATTATGCTCAACCTAGACCTACATGGAAGCGCCCTCGATTGACCTTCCCATTTCAAAATATTTTGGTTGAAATACCCCAACTTCCAAAGAAACATCAAATCTTGGTGGAAAAAATTCAATCCAAATTCTAGATCTCCAGTGTACAAATTTCAAAAGAAACTCAAATACATCAAACCAAAATTAAGAATTTGGAACAATGAACAATTTGGCAATATATTCCAAGAGAAAAAACAAATTTCTACATAGATGGAATGGATCCAACAAGCCATGAACCACAAAGACAGAACAAAACAGTTGATCAGGGAAAAAGAACAACTTCAATCCCAACTCAATGAATTAGAGAATCAGGAGGAACTTCTCTGGAAACATAAATCATGAATTTATTGGCTCAAAGAAGGGGAAAAAACTCCAAGTTCTTCCACAGATCGATGATACAACACATGCATCATAATTGTATCATCTCCATAAAGGATATACATGGCAATAGTCTGACAAAACATAACACCATTGAACAAGAACTGGTCATACTTTCAGGATCTCCTCACAAAACCAACAAAGGATTGCAGACTATCTATCCAAAAAATCACTCAACACATCCCATATTTGGTCTCTCCCGAGAAGAATGGTGCCCTCATGTGATCCATCTTGATCCAAGAGGATCCAAAAGGACAAAAATTTGAAGTCCTCAAATCTCAGTGAAAATGACACCAAGTCAAAGAGATCGTCGAGAACTTTCCAACAACGCAAACGAAACCTCAAATGCACTTTGGATGAAAACGTTATGTCCAATCAAACTAGTGTTGACGGGCGAAATTGACCGTCCGTCAACTGGGAGAGTGGAACCGGTCCGGGGTTGTCTAAATAACCCAAGTTGTTTGGAATGAACCACCCTGACGAGTTTAACGGCTCCGTTGGCCGCTCTAAGGTCTTCTATGAAAACCAAAGAGAACTGATCTGAGCTAAGAAATCTAACTAGACTAAATAAAACAAACTAAACTATAACTAAATGAAAGAAACTAACTAAAGTAAAGGAAACTAGAAACTAATAAAGCAAACTAAACTAACTACACTAATCTAACTATAAACTACTAACTATTATATAAACAAGATACTAATTATGATTATAATAACTCAAATCAACTATCTAATTATAGCAACGATATTTCTTATTCACAAATATACACTATGGATAAACTACAGATTTGAATAAAACCTGTGAAACTAATGTGTTTGCTGCCTTAAGACAACCAAGAACTTTCTTTTTTATTTTTATATTTTATGAAAAAGAAATAAAAACTACTGAAATTAAACAATCTAATATGTTTACTGAAATTAAATAATCTAATATAAATCTAATTAAGTTTATGTCTAAATTAAACTACTTAACGAAACAGTAAGCAACACTTTAATTGACCTGGAAACGCTCCAAGTCTGCCCTGTGTATGATGACTTCTTAAGCTCGTTGGAGGAAGAAATTCTCACCGTTTAGTCCTTAAGCTTTTCAGAAACGATCAGCTATGCTGCTTCTTGAAGTATATTACAGGACAAACAAGACATAAAATAAATCATAACAATCTTCTGATTACAAATTCCTGCAAAAAGGGAAACCTATTATGCAACAAACTCATATATTACAATCCAATTTATGAAGAAGACAAGGCTATCATTCACAAAATGAATCAACAACCGTTATGTCTTTTATCTATTTGGAAGAAACAAGATATAGATAACAACAATAAAATTATATCATTTGCATTTGATTTAGATAACAAAGTAATTTTAAACCATAAACAAAATGATATACAAAACTTGAAACACAATGTTGATATATTGAAAAGCAAAAGCTATGACAAAACATCAATCCTGCTCCAGTTTATATCAGAATTCTATATCCTTGTTCTCCCACCACTGAGGATCCCTTTATTACAAAAAATCATAAGTATTTATAAGACTCTTCACAAGGTAAAACTCCCTTGTGGATAATATCAAAATAAAATACATAATCTGGGAAAAATCCCCAAAATCTTCTAAACTAAGCAAATAAAATGCAAGTGAAATCCTTGAGATATCC
>ML844570.1:8568-20916 GCA_009831015.1 Picea engelmannii | reverse complement strand
CTCTTTAGTTGCACAAAAACCAATTCAATCCATCCCATTGGCTACCTTCAGAGCATCCCCAACCTTTTCACTTGAAGAATCCCTAACACTAGTCTTCAAATTATCTCACAAAGGTTATTCTAGAAATCGGATTAAAAGAGGGTATTTGGGACATCGAGGCCCTTCAATCGAGCCTTCACTCATTGGACAAGAGATCCACCATCCACAATCATTTCATTGCCACACTGTACCTAGTGATTATGTTCCATTGAGGATTAATTTGGATTATGATCTATGTTCAAAGAATGAATAAACCACGTCATCTCTGTCCATGGCTCCAAAAAGGTTTTATGCTCGCGCCCAAAAAACTACTTGCGCCCTTTCAAGGAGACTCGTGCCCAAGGAGATAGCTTGCGGAGAGAACAGGGAGAGAGTTCACTAGTTGCAAGGTTAGAGAGAGCTCGTGGAGGGCACCGGGAGAGAGAGAGACTGAGGGCACCAGCCAGTAGAGGGAGCTCGCAGAGGGCATTGGCCAGGAGAGGGAGAGACTGAGGGAACCGACCAGTAAAGGGATCTCACGGAGGGCATCGGCCAGGAGAGGGAGAGAGTGAGGGCACCAACCAGGAGAGGGAGCTCGGGAAGAGAATGGTAAGTTGATACTTCTCTGTATTCTGCTCGGAATGATACTTTTCTGTATTAGGCACCAGATTAAGGTTCTGGTCCAAAAGGGCGTGAGTTCAAATCCCACTCTCAACATACTTTATTTATATGATTCTAGCTTCAGGTGCTCTCGAGTTCGCTTCACCGATTAGTTTTCCTGCCTACTTTTATTTGAGCAAATCCTACATACTTGTTGTAATGGTTGTAGTGTATTCGTAAACTACAATCCTTTTTAACAATAACAATTTTTCTTCAGTGCATACCGAGACTAACAAACTACCTATTTATTCGTAAACTGTGTGTATGCACGCACAAGCATGGAGTCTAAGGACAAGTTGAGAGATTATTCAGCAAATCATTTAGAGGTCGATAAATCTTCTTCCAATGGAAGCTCTATGTTAGGGTCTCAAAGTTCTTTAAGCAAAGGGTGTGATTCCAAGTGTAGATATTGTGCTTTTGGCAATACTAGGTACTCAAAACCCACAAATAATTGGGTTATTCTTACAAGGAGAAAGGGATATGATGCCCTCTGATGAGCCTTGATAGCTCTCATAGACTACATGGTGTGAAAATTATTGTTTGAGTCTTTTGGAGTCATTGAGGATAAGCATGAAGGAAAATGACATTGTGACCTCGCTTTTCACCCTCCAATCTGACCTCCAGTGCCTTTATGGGGATTAAGAGGAACAAAACTTGAATCCAGTTGATTTGAAGTTCTTAGACCATATAAATGGGGCGAGTTCTTAAAGTTAAGAGGAGATGAGGGATGAATAGGATTTGGGATCTATGGGAGTCAGTGCCATATATGCTGTCACTAGCTGACACCTATATGACTTACTCCTCCTTTGGGCTTGGAATGAATATTAGGTCTTGATATTGATATTGTTTTTTTTTTTTAAATACCTACACAAAGGTGGAAATTGTGACGTCTTTCACTCTCTTCCCGTTGCTATTGCCACGTCCAAGACGTCTCTCTTTCCACCTCCAAGATTGTCGCTCCCATAGCAACCACGTCGGAGCTAGTAACTCCTGGCCGTCGTTGTTGCCACCTGATGGACATCGTTCTTGCGACGTCCAAGAGTGTCGCTCCCATAGAAACCACGTCGGAGCTAATACCTCGTCCCGTCGGTCTTGCCACCTTCAGAACATCTCTCTTGCCACCTTTGAAACGTCTCTTTTGCCACCTTTGAAACGTCTCTCTTGCCACGTCTGAAACGTCTCACTTGCCACGTTTGAAATGTCGGTCTTGCCACCTTTGAAGCGTCTCTCTTGCCACATCTAAAACGTCTCACTTGCCACGTTTGCAACGTCTCACTTGCCACGTTTTAAACGTCGGTCTTGCCACGTTTGCAATGTCTCTCTTGCCACGTTTGAAATGTCGGTCTTGCCACCTTTGAAGCGTCTCTCTTGCCACGTCTGAAACGTCTCACTTGCCATGTTTGCAACGTCTCAATTGCCACTTTTGAAACGTCGGTCTTGCCACGTTTGCAACGTCTCTCTTGCCACATTTGCAACGTCTCTCTTGCCACGTTTGAAACGTCGCAATATAGACAAAAACGTGGTCGTCGGAAAAACGACGTCATGTGAAACGACGTTTGAGGGGGTCTGAGGTTTGTCGGTCTTCCGACAATAGAAAGTGGCAATTGCATCGAACACGACGTCGGAATTTGACCCAAATGCAGTAGTGAATTACCATCTACAGCATCATCAATTGTGGGAAGATACCCGTCACAAGCTAAACAATGCTCTTCTTGGATTTTATTCCTATCCGGAATCAATTTTTTAGCAATAGTTTGCCATTCTTACAGTTCAATATTTTGTTACGAGTTATAAACCCAAACCCTTCTGAAAGGTTCATGATAACAATATTGTGAACAAAAAACTTCATATATTCACATAAGCACAAGAAATTGTCCATTATATTTAACATGTAAGCTTCTAATATTCAAAAAGGAACAATTCTTCTTTCAACTCATTGCAAAGTACAAAGGAGAGATTCATCCATTCTAAATTTATAAATAAAGCTCAATGGAATTGGATGAACTGGGCATAAATGCATATAAAGAATTGAATGTAAGTCGAACATTGTTCTGGAATTTAATGGGTCAACTTTTTGGAATTTTCCTCATTGAACTCAATCCAGGTTGGGGTTGAAATATCGGGCCTAGGAATCAGAACATTAACCAGTGATGTCTCTTGTTAAGCATACCAGGTATAGGTGCTAAAAACCTAATGATTCTAGCTCCACTACTTTTCCATGTTATTATTGGGTCGAAAATTAGAATACAATATAAAATTGACACTTAAAATAACAAATACGTGTTCTATGTTTTATCATTTATCCCTGATTTTGTGGTTGCTATTGGATTTCTGTATTCCCTACAGACTTTTGTAGGTGTTGAAGACCTTATGATTCTGGGTCCACTGCTCTTCCACGTGAAGGGGCTGGAAAGTAAAATACAAAAGAAATAAAATTGAGGCTTAAGTAATAGATACTTGATTTAGGTTATATCATTTAGTTCTGATTGTGTAGTTACTATTTGACTCATTTTCCCATTTATTCTAAAGAAGTGCATTTATGGTCATTGTTATATGGTCTTTTTGGGTTAGAATTGAACATAACTGCTATAAAAATACAGGGCTTCTCCCAAACATGTAGAAGGACAAGATGGAAGAAACTTGAAACTTCATTTCAGAAGAAGATTATCTCTCCCACTCTTCACAGGTGTGAAGGTTGAAGGAGAATAGGGTGTTGCTACTCTTGTTTTGCTCCTGGATGCAAATGCAGGGCAGGTTGTTACATCAGGACATGAGGCATCTGCAAAATTAGATATTATGGTATTGGAAGGAGACTTCAACAATGAAGATGATGAGGACTGGACATAGGAAGATTATGAAAGTCACGAAGTGCATGAACGTGAACGGAAGAGGCCTCTACTTACAGGAGACTTGCAAGTTACATTGAAGGAAGGTGTTGGTACAGTTGAGGAGTTAATGTTCACAGACAATTCGAGCTGGATAAGGAGCACGAAGTTTAAGAGTAAAGGTTGCATTAGGTTACTGTGAAGGCATGCATATTTGTGAGGCTAAGACAGAAGCTTTCACTGTGAAAGATCATAGAGGGGACGTGAGTTCATTTTCTCTAGGCTCTGATATCAAGTTTTTATTTTTGAGCCAATCTACTGGATTATGCATAGTATTTTCTTAATATTACACTGAATTGTTTTTGCTTCCAAAGATTTCATTTTGTGAAGCAGCTAGATAGAAAAAAATATGATTGTATTTTTCCATGGATTATGAAGAGAGGTATATGCTTAATATTACTTTGAATTGTTGTTGCTTGCAAAGATAGAATTTTCTGAAGCAACTAGATAGCAAAAAATATGATTGTTTTTTTTCCATGTAATAATCTAATAAGGTTTTTATGCTTTTCAGTGTACAAGAAATATTATCCACTAGTGTTTCAAGATGAGGCTTGGAGATTAGATAAAATTGGTAAAGATGGAGCGTTTCACAAGAAATTTAATAAAGATGGGGTTTATACGGTTCAAGATTTTTTGAGGCTTGTGGTTAGAGATCCTAAAAAATTGCGAAATGTAGGTACTATTGTTTATCATGTTTGTGGTGAGGGCCATTTGAACTTGCTCTAGGCTCAGCTGACATTCTCTTAATTTGAACGTAGATCCTTGGAAGTGGTATGTCGAACAAGATGTGGGAGAGTACAGTAGAGCACACGAAAACTTGTGTCCTCAGTGGGAAACTCTATGTATACTACACTGATGAGACACGACATGTTGGTGTTGTGTTCAAAAATGATTGCAGGCCTTATTGCGAATGAGCAATATATTCCCGCTGAATCGCTTTCTGATAATGAGAAGGTATCTTTTTTAAAAGCAAGAAGATGGTAATTTTGGTGTGGACATTAACTAACATTAAATTAAATACGCTTATGGATTTACATTATCTTGAAACCCTGTTGGCACGGGTGTTTGTTGATTCCCTGGTCAAGAAGGCATATGATAATTGGATGTCTGTTATTGAATATGATAGCAAGGCATTAGTTGGTCCAAGGTCAATCAAGAAGGGAAATAGTTCTTGTTCAGAAGCTTCAATGCTCACCATGCCATATTCTGTTGCTTATAGCCAGCAAGCTCCCTTAACTCGTGAACCAGTTGCAATGCATCCTGAACAAGCTGCAGGAAATGCTGGGTTGACTGTAGGTGGTAAGTCAGTTGCTTTCACAATATTGATTATGAGATATTCTTTTTATTTTATTGTGAGATTCAATTTCTAGAATAGAGTCCTATTTAGAAATCCAAAGCATCGGTGATTTCAGTTTTACAATTGTACAACCTTGCTAATTGGCCTTGAAATTTTGCAGGTAGTTCTACCATTGCAGTTTACGGTGAGAGATCAATTAACAGATTTGCAGGACAACCTCAGCTATTGATGACTAACAATCAAATATCTTATCGCAATCTCCCTTACAATAATGCAGCAAACCAGGTGGTAGTAGGATCATCACACCAGAGTTCACTTCCTGTAACAGATTCTGTTGTTGGTCTTGCGTTGGGGCTTCCACAGTCAACAGTAGAAACATTTATTCTGGGGACAGTGATGTAGTCGGGAACTACTAATGGATTTGATGATTGGTCGTGTACCAGAGATACTAGGGTTCAGGTGGATGACTATTTCTCTGAAGAAGATATACATTCAAGGAGTATGGAAATGCTTGAAAACGAAGACATGCAACAACCACTACGCATGTTTAGTGTTGGTGGAGGAGGTGTCGGTGTTGCATATGATGGTTTTTCCTATCCTCCTTTTCTTCAGATGATGGTTTTTCCTATGATGAGTGAAGAAAAAAATCGTAGCTCTGGAAAGGCTATCGTTCGATGGTTGAAGCTCAATGCATCTTTACGCTGGGGTATTTTTATCATGAAGATTGCAGCAGAGAAAAGGGAACAAATTGAGGTTTTAGAAAATAATTAAAGTGTTTGACCAATGCTGGTGATAAATTTAGCCAGATCTACTGACGATGTACAGGTGGATCCTACAACCTGGCGGCTGGCTAGGTTCTCCTTGCGGTTGCGATAGGAGTCACTACTTCAATACTCTGCCCACCAACTATCGGCTGCACCCCCTGCATCGTCACTTCCCTTTCTCCATGCGTACGACTTCCCTTGACCCCCGCATGAGCGTTATTTTCTCGACAGGCTGTGGCGGCAGATATACCTTGGTGGCTGCAACCCGTGGCTTCTCTAGCTGGCAGCTACGTCCACTTCTCTGAAGCCCAATCACACACAGCTGTTACCTCAGCTGTCCCACGTCCTGTCAATTGCTTTAGCTATCCGGTGGCACCCTCCAATCACTCGGCCCTGTTGTTGTTAATACCTCTGCACATCAACCTCACAGCCCGATCTACAATTTTGCTGCTAATTTCAGAAAGTTTGTATGTTGTACTATCCGTATTTGCTGTACGGTTCTCCTCTTATTATATTTTTTTTTAATTTCACATATACTGCCCCAACCCCCAAAACAAGTTCCGACTGCTACAAAATCCTGTCTCGGTGTAAATCTGGCTCCCTTCAAAGTCTTAACTCTGATACCATGTTGATTTTCGTGCAAACCCAACAAACCACTGAATAAAATCTCTTTATTAATTATTAGCACAACTAGGTTATTAACACATTGCACAATAGATTTCGAGGAACAACCCCTGGAAAATCCCTTGTGGGAAAACCATATTTGTGATGATTTTATTGCTATAAAATTAGGGCTCCCTTCTTGGGATAATGGCCCTTCATAGTCTTATAATGCATCGATAGCCTAGCCCACCTTGTTGCTATCTCCCTAGTTGCCTCTTTGTGCCTTTCCTCAGCCTTGTCCACTCACACTTGGATGAACTCTCATCACCTACTCACTGAGATCTCATCACTCTCTTCTCAGTGTGTCTATCACACCCTCACTGTATGTGACTCTCTCACCTCCTCACACAATGTGTCTCATCCTTTTACTTAGGTTGTCTTTTATTAAATTGAGTTAACCCTAAGTCCAAAACCCTAGATCTCCTCTCAAGTGATCAACAATTGAGATCTAATCTCACGTTCACTTTATATCTAATGACTAGGACTTAATCAATTCACTTAAGTTACTAATTCCAAGTAAACTTTGCATTTAACTTAATTAATCTTACACTAAAAGGCCATTCACTTTACTAATCACTAATAAAGTGAATAAGTTTCCTGAGAGGTTACAAGGACAACTTGAGTGAAAATTTTGACTCTCGTACCAGGGATAATTGTCCAAGTCATGAGGGCTCCCATACCAGGGATAATACCCTTCATTATCAAAATGCAAGCAACTACATGCTAATGATGAAATCAAATAAGGAATGTAGTACAAAACTTGCCTTAGTCCACAATCATGCTTAATCATTGCTTTTGGTCCTCATAAGAAGAAAGCCTCAGCTTTCATGTCTTCATCTTTTTGAGGCGGGTCTGGATCAATGTCAGCAGTGGAGGCATGTTGTCTTCCTCTTTTCCTGGTAGGACAATTTCCCGCAAAGTGTCCACACTTATCACATCTGAAACACTGGATCTTTGATTTGTCTTTTCTATGATCATACCCTGAAGCTGATGAAATTTTCTTGCCTTTGAATGCTTGACTAGAGATTCTTTTGTTTCTTCCTCCTTTCTTTGTATGAAAGGCAAGAGCATGATTTTCATCATGAGGGGAGTCTTCCACTCCTCTAGCTATACGTTTGATTTCCTCCTGGGTACAGTATGTCCATAGACGATCAAAAGTAGGTAGTTATATTCTACCACTGATACTTTGAAGAAATGGTTCCCAGTGTCTTGAAAGAGCATTGAGAGTGGTCCAAACAAGTTCTTTGTCTGATATGATTTCTCCAATGGCACCTAGCTGATCTCTGATCTCTGAAATCTTCATGAAGGTAGCAACGGTGTCAATTTTTTCATCTTGATATTTTGAAGTTGGCCCTTCAATATAAGATCTCTAAGGGTGTTGTTACTCCCAAACACATTATTCAATGCTTCATATATCTCATGAGTTGTTTTCAGGTTGGAAATATGAGGTAGGGGATGATCTCTCACTAAATAGATGATTATCTTCCTTGCCTTGACGTCATCTTCCTTCCATTCTTCTTTCTCTTCATCAATAGTTGTTTCTGGTAAAGCCTTTTGTATCATACTCAATAGATCATCCTCTTCCAGGGTGATCTATAGCTTGACTTCCAAGAACTGAAGTTGCTTGACCCATCAGGCCTATCTTCCACCAAGGTTTTGTTCCTCATGGTTTGCAGATTCTTCCACAAATCCTTAGCAACTAGGTTAGGAAACCTAACGACTAGGCTAGGCTAGCAACCTTAGGTTCTGTTGGACTTGTGACTGCCAACAATAAGCCTTAAAAGTCAAAAGAACACTGGTAAAATTGGAAACTCCTTTAATGAGTTGCAGAAACCCTAAAAACGAAATTCTGCAGAAAAATTGCAAAACCCTAAAAACTTCAAGGCCAAAAATCCAAAATTCTCGAAATTGCCATCTGAAGGTTGTTGGAGGTGCGTTGAAGGAGGTCGTACACTCCTATGCTATTTTTATCCCCAACCTTTCAATGGAAGGTGCTGAAACAACCAAATAGGAGAGAGTTGTACCTTTTTCTGGAAACCCTAGGAGGGTCATACGGCTCTGCATAAGAGAGGATGGATGGCTTTGAAAGATTTTGCAATGGATCTATCAAGTCCTATGCTTTGATACCATGTTTAATTTTCATTATGCTAGGCTCAATCATGAGGTATATTTCATTTAGCATGTATTTGAACCATAAACAAATGCAGCTACACCATACACAAGTGCTGCAATAACCATGATCACATGAAGAATTACCATGCACAAGAACACAAGAAATATCCTAGGAAACTCTTCTACTCAAGGGAAGAAAACCCAACAATCATTTGCTTTATTCTCAAAAGAAGATCACGTACACCATAAACCCTAATGCACACAAGAGGGTGCTTCTACAACCTTGAAACTAACGCCTAAGCGAGTTGCACACTTCAGCCTTGAAGGTAGGTCTGAACATAATCCGGATTAGTGGTATCAGAGCAGGATGCTCTTGATCGTTTTTTAATGCTTGTCCCTGATGAGGTCCAAGTATAGCTTGTTGGGACTCGAGTTTTTCTCTCTCGAGGAAAATCACTCTCACACACCCAAGAAACCCTCGATGGTGGCAAAAAAGAAAGATGGTGGAGGAGAAGATTCTATTAACATGTTTCTTGAGAAAGCCATCACACGAAAGAGGGACGAAATGATGGAGAATTTTGCACACATTCTTTAAGGCTTGTCGATAGCAACATGCACATCTTCATCAAACGACTGTTTTGGAGGAACCTCTCCCTTCAAGTTACAATTTAATTTTGATATTCCTACATTTGAAGGTCAAATAGATGTGTATGCCCTAAAAAAATGGTTAAATCTGTAAGGTTATTTCTTTGTTCAAAAAAATTTCGACAGGGAAAAGATCACCTTCGCACTCCTCAAGGCTCTCCCCCATGTTAAACTTTGGTGGGAAAGTTATTGCGAGCAATGTTCCACAGAGGAATTTGGAATCTATGGGGTCGATCCCACTTGAGATTTTTTTGTGGATTCGGTCAAAGAAAAATACTATCATGTTGATAACTATGAAGATCAGTACATGAGATGGACCACATTGCGGCAAGAGAAAAGCCAAACAATGTTAGAGTTCATGAATACTTTCCATACCTTGTGCACCAAGATGGGTATCAAGGACTCCGAGCGACATCTGGTTCTAAAACACTGTGGGGCTTTGCATATGTACATCCAAACCGAAATGGATTTCCTAAACATCTCATCATTGGGCTTTGCCTATCAATATGTTGTCAAAATCGAGCAGAAATGTAGGCACCGGAACAAATGGGAATTCGAGTCTGGAATTATACAAAAAACAAATCACAGTGAAGAGGGCCCTAACCAACATCCCCTAGACAACCAGTCCAAGACATAGGAAAAAAAGGGTAAAGGGAAGATGAAGAATGACACTTGGAAGTGGTGTGAATTCCATAAAATCCCCCGGCACAACATCGATGAATGTTACTCAAAACAGTGATTGGTGGTTGAGGTCAAAGACACAAAACCAAACCATGATTCAGAATCCAATCCATAAAATATTGAAAACAGATAGATCATCGACGTAGACCCCATTTCCACTGTCGCAACCGCAACAATTCAACTAGAAGAATCAGTAGATCATGAAGAGGGGGAGCGCTTCTTCCATTCACAGACGTGGGTGAAGGGGACCCCGTTGCATTTCATTGTTGATAATGACATCTAGAATAACCTCATCTCAGCTAAGGTCGTCAAATAGTTGGGGTTGTCGACAACACCACACCCACAACCATACAACATCGGGTGGCTTTACCAAGGACAAGATCTCTGTGTCAGCCAATAGTGTCGCCTGTCCTATGGTATCTAGCCCTTCAGGGATAAAGTAGTGTGTGATGTTTCCCCTCTTGATGTATGTGATGTGGTTTTGGGCCAACCATATATGTGGAGACGACATGTTGTCTATGAGTCTAGACCCCATAGTGTCATTATTACTCTGGGAGGTCAGCTCTATCGGATACCAGAGGTAGTTACGACTACTTCTCCACCAAAAGTTACGACCCTGGGAAGTTAATGTACTAACTTACCCAAACAGGGCCCACATGACTTTTGACGTTTCATCTTCTAGGGTTAGGTTTTTGGATGTCTAGGGTTTTGGCATTCTTGTTTAACATAAAAGGCCTTCAAAGCATCGTTGTCTTCACGCGGGTAACGACCAAATGCACCACATTTCTCTTTGACTTGGTCAGATACCCAACCGTTGGGGCATATCATTGGCATATTTTCTTTTAAATGATTAGGATAAGGCATGTTTCTTTCCTGTCACTTTCCCATTTCCTCCTCTTCTATTCGTACAATGCAACCAACGACTGTGTTGCCTCCGAATTGTAAAGAATGAATTTATTGATGGCATCAATTTCTGAATTCGTTGATGTATTCATGAAATCAAGCCAACATATAGTACATATGAGATCATGAAAATATACATTATGAAGTTCAGTGTGAATAGTTACTGTGTAGAAATTCAACAAACGATAAGTCACTTACTATTTATCAAGCGCCTTTTTCCATTCGTTTGGATAAGATCCCCTTCTCTTTTGTCTTCATCCCTTTCATCGTCCCAAATCATTGCATCTAGTGTGTTGTCGATCTGCTTGATGTAATCACTGACATAATATAAAGACTCATATTATATGTACCCCTTTGTGTAATACCCCAAGGACAAGCCCAGTTGTAATAACGAATTGTAAATATGTTATGTAGGATGGTGAACCAAGTGTTATAAGCTAGGGGATTATGTACTTTTAGGCCGGAGAGCCTAGATGATAAAGGCTTGGAGCTTGTTTTGTTGTACAGGTAAATATTTATATGTTTAATATAAACAACATCACTACGTATAGATCAACCACAAAGAAAGAGTATGGGGGCATGAACTCCACTAGGTTGGGTAAGGGAGGGGGTTGAGAGGTTAGAAAGAGGGGCTAATATTAAGAGCTTAAGTCCAATAGAATAATATATTATTCTTCTAAATGTTTTGAGTGGGATATGAATATATCCTAAGTTCCTTTGGGGAAAAGGTACGACTTCCAAATGGAGAGGAACGCGCTTCATGGGCGCCATGTGTTAGCTCAGGCACATGCAAATATAAGCAGAAATTCTTACTATTTTGGAGATCTTTTGCCATTTTTCACCAGTGCACCCAACAAGCACATGGTAACCCTGGAATGCCATTGTGGAATTCCTCAACCACCCTGAACCTCAAGAATCCCAAATTGATACCCTTGTTGTACCTGTACCCTGTAGATTGCATGTGTATTGTTCCTTCATTATCGTCCCCCATGTCTAGTTTCTATTTTTTCCATCACCATGCTCGTGTATCGAGGAACAATAATTAACACTACTACATATGACCAAATTTTCCACGGTTTTGCGTTGCTATTGCCACACATATTCGTCGCACTTTCCATGAAAGTAAAGACTATTTTTCGTCGCTATATCCACAAACTAGGTGTTCGTGGAAACAACGACGAAATTATCCCTCCATGTGTCATCACCATCAAGATAGGTTTACCTTATAAAGTGTGTCAATAGCGACGAAACTTCGTCGCAATATGGACTAAAAACCGTGCCAAGGTAAAAAACTTACCAACAAATTACGACGCAGATGCCATACGTGCGACACAAAACTGTGGAAAGTTGCGATGCAAAAGCGTGGCAATAACAACAAAAACGTTTGGTAGAGACAAAAATTACGACGCATATTCTATATGTGCGATCCAAAACCATGGCAAAGTGCGACGAACTTTCGTTGCTATTGCCATGCTTGTGCAAAAAAAATCCTTGCCTTGCGACGAATTATCGTTGATATTGCCACGCTTCCTTTAAGTTTAAAAAAAAAAAAACTACATGAGATATGGTATACCATATTGAGAAGCTGGATGTTGGGATTCTTGATTCATGATTGACCCATAGCCTTGTGGTTGAGTCATTCCCTTACCAAAAAAATGAAGGTTGCTCACACTCATATGAATGAAATAAATCAAAGTTGTTCCCATGAAAAAAGTTGTAA
>WSFP011339077.1:0-37940 GCA_009831015.1 Picea engelmannii | reverse complement strand
TTCAAGATCTGATACCAATTTGTAACCATCCCAACCACCGAGGTCATGCCATGCTACCTCGTAGAACCCCTTACTTTCATTTGCGAAAAATATCAGAGCTAAAAAATTAAAAACAACAACTACTTGCTATTAGCATACATTTATAATGTATATTTAAATAGACATAAAGATTCTGCTACAACACACACCCTTGTGGAAGTAATAGTAAAACATACATGTAACAAACAAATGAAATTCTTATCAACATCAAGACATGTACATGATACACAACATAAAATTAACATAGAAATGGTACTTATATTTTTATGAGAATACCACCAACTATGTACAAAACTTCCACAAACCTCCCAAACTTATACCACGATGCTCATCACTCTCAACAGTGGGTCACCCCCAAGCTGGAACTAAACACCACCAGGGAAAGGGTTTCCTAAGCTAGGCTAAGACTATAGGAAGTCACATAGTACATAAGGAAGTATTCCCTCCCAGGAGCCAACTTACGCCCACAATTCACATCCATGTCCCACCTCGATAAGTATACACCTTCACTGTTCAATAGTCCATCGGTTACTCCAGTTCCCTTCAACAACAAGACGCACATGAATTGTTAGAGCTCTGTAGCTATTGTTGGGATCTTCCAAGAGAATTCACTTCCCCAATGATCTCCCTCACCTGGGGAGAGTTTCTCATAGGCCTGACAACCTACTTCTTCAATCCATGGGCCTGACAACCTGCCTCTTCAAACCCATAGGCCTAACAACCTGCTTATTTTTTCCATATCCTATGTCAAAATGGGTAAGGGTGATGGCAACAACAGAACTCAGGTATGGCACAGGTGATGGAAACAACAACCAATCGTTAAGGTAGGGCACGGGCTCAAGCGAGTAATGCATGCAATTTACCAGGTTGACGATGGAGGGGTTCAATGACGAAGAGAATGATTGGTGCATGAGTCTATCAGTGCATGTGTAAAATGGACAGAATGGCTGAGTGCATCAGTGCATGAGTTCATGGGGGGAACTTGTAACATCCCCGATCATCCATGCCAAGCCATGCTATGCTAGAGAACTATTATGTTCTCTCTACAGAACATACTATAACATACCCAACATCTAACTGAGCTATGCCACATAAATTTTTCAAACTGTATGCAATTAAAATATATACACACAAAACTCTTGCAGAAGAATTATACAAAATGTAAACATACAAATACATCTGTAAATGAACAAATTCACACTAAAATAATTTTAAGCATATACATGCATCATATACAGGAACTACCCATAAAAATAAACATAGTTATAACCGCACATATGATAATCCATAAAAATAAGCATGTAAATAACAATGTAGCATGTAAATTTATCACACAATTGGCACTTATCTTTGTAATAATGTCACCAACTATGTCCAGACCTTCCATGAACCTCCCAGCCTTAGATCACATTGTTCATCACTCTCAATAGTGAGTCACCCCCGAGCTAGGACTAAACTCCACCCGGGTAAAGGGATTCCTAACCAGGCTAAAGGCTCATAGACAATAGGAAATACTTCATCTTAGGTGCCAACTCAAACTAACAACATATAGTACCTCATTACCCACATGTTTTTCCTACACAGGAAGTGTTCCCCTTCTCTTCTCAATAATCCTTCGGCTGCCCCACTTCCTTTTCGGGCTTCAACAACAGGCTAGACAGGAAGTCTCGAAGCACTGTAGTTGCAGTTCAACACCTTCAGGAAATCAATACCCAACAATTCTCTCACCCAGAGAATTTCTCAAGGGCCTGGAAACCCACCTCTTTAATATCCCATGGGCCTGACAACCTGCTTCTTCATTCTGTCTCCCAAGCTAACCAGATACACAGACACAAAAATGCCTATGGATACAGATTTAGGTACAGTCATGAAGATACAAAGGATAGCTCAATGGGTGTGTGCAAGGTCATGGATGATTGACTGGATGAATGAATGATGGAAGGAATGGTGGGAATAATGATGGAAAATATGGGAAAATGAACTAAGTCCCAACAATATGTATTCATGTCCCCAACTTGACACTTTTCATGTTGGGAGCTACTTTGGCCTACTTGTCCCCAACTTTAGAACTTAGGATAAAATAATTATCCATACTTTCTGATTTAAGAAATATTAATATAATATTCCTTTTTGGCTTAATCTCCCTGTCTTATCCCTTTTTCTTAACTTTTAGGCCCATCCCTTTCCCTAACCAGTGGAGTTTAGTCCCCCATCTCTTTTATCGTGATCGGTTTGTGCACGATGATGTATTTTATATTAATTATGAGACATATACAAAAATATGCACACTGACCTTTAACATCTAGGATATCTGACCTGATCAAAACATAACCATCGTAGATTATAATAATTGTCTCACCAGCCTATAAAATGCAGCATATACACAAAAGGATCTCTGGCCTCAAAATTGCATGCACTCAAGTTGTTGGGCTTGATATCCAGGAATGTGTACACTTCATCATTTTACTGTGCAGTACAAGTGTGCACTATGCCATGAAATGTGCATACAAAAATGATATCAAAACAACTCACCATCTTAAGTACATTTTCATTTACATTACAATTGGGTTCGGCCTAGGGACATTACAATCCTCTCCCCTTATTTATGCATTGTCCTCAATGCATCATGTACCCATATACAACAAAATTTCAAAAATACTCAAAAATATGTGGGTATTCTTCCCGCATTGCATCCTCATGCTCCCAAGTAGCGTCCTCGGGACCATACCAGGTCCATTGAACCTTTACAAGCCCTATGGATTGATTCCAGAGCTGTTTGATTTTCCAATCCAGAATGCGTACCGGATGCACTTGAGAAGCGCCTTCTTGATCCACCTCAATAACATTCCAATCAATAACATGATTAGCATCAGGCATATATTTCTTAAGTAATTATACATGGAATACATTATGAATAGACATAGATATAGGAAATGTAATCATATAATCTACTAGACCAATCCTCTCTAGGATTTCAAACGACCCACAATAGCGAGCTGCCAACTTTGAACAATTTCCCAATTTCAGGGAACTTTTGTTGGAATTCACTTTCAAGAATACATGATCACCCACTTTAAATTCCCTGTGATTTCTTCCCTTATCAACATATTTTTTTTTTTCTTTCTTGGGTAGCCTTTAAATTTTGTTTTATTTTAATCATTTGCTTCTCCATTTCTATGAGCAAATCTGGCCCAACCACTGCTTTGTCTGTTGGGTTATCCCAACTTATTGGTGTGTTGCACTTTCTTCCATAAAGTGCCTCAAATGGGCTCATCTTTAGAGATTCTTGGTACCCATTGTTATAATCAAACTCTACCGAGTGTAGGTAGTCTTCCCATTTTGATGGTTTATACATCACATACATCCTCAACATATCTTCAATCACTTGATTTACCCTCTCTGTTTGTCCATATGATTATGGATGATACACTGTACTAAAATTCAAATGTGTTCCAAATCCATTAAATAATCCCTTCCAAAATTTTGAGGTAAATTTTGGATATCTATCAGACACAATTGTCTTGGGTATGCCATGTAATCCAACAATTTCCCTCATATAAACATCAAAAATGTTCGTTGCCTTGTGAGTGAGCTTAACTGGAATAAAATGGGCATCTTTAGTAAGCTTATCCACCACTACCATGATAGAATCATGTTGCCTATTTGTTCTGAGAAGTTTGGTGATGAAATCCATTTTTACAACTTCCCATTTCCACTCAAGAATGGGTAATGGTTATAGCAAACTAGTTGGGTGTCTATGCTCAAACTTTACCTTTTGACATTCCAGACACTTGACAATAAAATCAAAAACCTTTTTCTTCGTGCCTGGCCAATAATATTGACTCTTGATAGCTGCAACAGTTTTATGATATCTTGGGTGCCCAACATAAGGCGAATTATGCATTTCTCTCAATATCGGATTTTTGAACTCCTAGGAATTTGGCACATAAATTTTTCCCCTGTACATGAGAATTTCATTATTATCTAGCTTGTAATCTTCAATTTTCTGTTGCAAATTACCTTGCTGTAATTTTTCCATTAATTCTTTGTAATGCAAATCTAATTTTCCAGCCTCTATAATTTTATATTTCAAATCTGATTGGTACATGCTAATGGTTGTAGCATGAAATTCATGCACTCTTCTACTGAGTGCATCAACCACTTTGTTCTCTTTCCCCTTGATATGCTTTGTATCAAAGTCATATTCACTTAGAAATTCTAACCATCATCTTTTCCTAGCATTTACATTTGGCTGATCAAATAAATATTTCATACCATTATGGTCTGTTCTTAGCTCAAACCTTTTTCCCATGAGGTAGTGTCTCCATTTCCTTAAGGCATGCACTATGGATGCCAACTCCAAATAATGAGTGGCATAGTGTCTTTCATGCTCCTTTAACTTCCTTGACTCATAACATATAACAAACCCATTTTGACTGAGGACTCCACCAAGTCGCTCTTTACAGGCATCTATGAATACAATGAAGTCTTCATTTGGGTCCGCAATCTTTAGTATTGGAGCACTTCTTAATAATTGTTTCAAGTGTTGGAAACTCTTTTCACAATCTAATGTCCACTAAAACTTCACACCCTTCTTTTGTAAGGAAGTGATTGGGTGTGCAATCTTTGAGAATCCTTCAATAAATCTCCTGTAGTAGCTTGCAAGTCCCATGAATGATCTGACCTTTGTCACATTCTTTGGCACTGACCATTATATAATGGATTCTATGTTCTCAGGATCCACTGCTATCCCATCCTTTGAAATGATATGCCCCAAATAATGAATTTTCTTTTGATAAAATGAGCACTTGCTCAATTTTTCATACAATTGATGCTCCCTTAATACTTTCAACACCATCCTCAAATGATGTTCATGCTCTTCCTCTGACTTAGAATATATAAGAATGTCATCCAAAAAGACAATGACAAAATTGTCTAAATATTCTCAGAAAACACCATTCATTAAGCACATGAAAACAACCGGTGCATTTGACAAACCAAATGGAACCACTGCGAACTCATAATGACCATACCTTGTCCCGAAGGCAGTCTTTATGATATTTTCCTCTTTAAGCCTTACCTGATGGTATCATGATCTAAGATCTATCTTTGAAAATATCTTGGCATCCTTCAATTGATCAAAGATATCATCAATCCTTGGCAGAGGATGCTTGTTCTTAGCACTCACTTTATTCAACTGTATAAAATAAATGCACAATCTTAATGTTCCATATTTCTTCTTCACAAGAAAGACTAGAGCACCCCAAGGTGACACACTTGGGTGTATATACCCCTTCTTTAGAAGATCTTCAAGTTGCATTTGCAACTCCTTTAGCTCTGGTGTACTCATTCTGTAAGGATTCTTTGACACTGGAGCTGCTCCAGGCATTAAATTTATAGAGAAATCAATATCTCTCTTTGGGGGTAGTCCTGGTACCTCCTTGAACACATCTTCAAATTCTTCCAAGACTGCATAATCTTCCAAATTTGGCACCTTATCTTTAGGTGTCTCTTCCATATGAGCTACAAATATTTGACACCCTTTTCTATAACATTTCTTTAGCTGCAATGATGAAATTTCTCTGATGGTTACTTCCCTCGGAATCCCCTGCACTTTCCTTAGGCTCCCTTCCTCATCCAAGCAAGTAAATTCCTTGTTATGACAGTCTAGGATAGCATGATGTTGGTCCAACCAATCCATCCCAATTAGACAATCATAGGAACCTAAAGGCAAGATGTTCAAATCTGCCTTGGTGTTCAGTCCATTCATGTCCATAAGACATGACTTAACCATCTCATTAATGTTTCTTTTGGCTCTAGCAACCAACTACACCAACCAAGATTTTCCATACTTGTTTCTTAGCAAATGCAAACTTTGCACCATCTTAGGATCTATACAACTATGACTAGATACTGAATCAATTAAAATAGCAATGGTTTGGTTGTTGATCATACCTTCCACTTCAATCATATGTGACTGATACTCTGCTTGCTTGTTGTCTAGGGCTGCATAGATCCTTGGCACATTTATTCCCATGTCCTCCACTATTTCAGCTTGCTGTACATTGTGAACAGTTCTCACATTTTCACCTCTGTGAGGACAATTTCTGAACATATGATCCCCTTTACAACCCCAACATTGAATAGGTGGTTGCCTTGGCCTTTGACCCCCTGTTTCAATCATTCTTAGCTCTCTAAGAGTTTGTTGTCCCTGTGGATTATTTCCAAAGGATGGTGGTTTATATCCCTTCTTCCTTTGATCCACCTTGAATTTATTTTTTTCTTCCCAAGTTTTTTGGAAAGTTGGCCTTGCCTTTTGCTGATCATAAAGTCATTTAACTCACCTTATGGTCTCCTCCAATGTCTTGGGATCATCATACTATATTTTTTCATTGATGAATGATGTAAATCCACTCAAATACCTTTGAATCTTAACTATCTCATCCTTTATGAAAGAGACATACTTCAGCAGTTCTAAAAAATTCTCTCATATTCATCTATTGTCATACTCTCAAGCTTGAGTTCAAATAACTCTTTCATTTTCTCGTCATAGTATCTTTTATTCAAGTATTTCTTCTCAAAATACTTCTTGAATTCCATCCAAGCAACACTTTTCTCTTTAATGTGTTGCACCTACACAAGCTGATCCCACCACATGGATGCCTTTCCCTTGTGTTGATAGGGAGAAATTCTACCTTCTGCATGAGAAGAATAATTATGGAATTGAAAATACTTTCTCATGCCCAACAACCATGTTTTTGCATCTTCATCCTCCTTGTGCTCACCATCAAATGTAGGAGGTTTGATTTTGTTCATTGCTCCTCGTAGCTCATCCACCCCAGACCTCTTGTGCTTCCTGACAGGGGATGGAATTGAGTTGTTGTGTGCTCTCTTATTGGAATGCCTCAAGGAGTGGTGGTGATGTCTACTAACACTTTTGGTTCTTCTTTTCTCATCAGGAGGCCTACAACTTCACGATTTGCTTGAGCCACTGTCCTTGTCCAATTTCTTTTCTATTTGGTTCAAGCTCTGCATTAACTTCATGTTAAAGTCATCCTCCTGCTCCTTGGCTCTCATAATCCTTTCATTATCAGCTTTATGTATTTGGACATCCTTATATAAATTTTTAATGGTCTCTGCCATATTCATGTTTTCATTCCTTTCATCTCCAAGTCCATTGGAGTTTGTTCCTTCAATGCCCAAATGGAAATCCATCCCTCTATTCTCATATTCTTGATTGTAATTCCTCTGTGCCTCTTCCATTACTATGGAATCTATTCTGATATTGATCTAATCTAGTTGTTTTTAAATATGAAAAATGTGCAGCCAACAAAACTTTGTTAGGCTAACTGTTTCAACAATTTCATGAAAATATGAACCATTCTAGTTCAATTATATATATCAGAATTCTTTATTTTGATTTCCTGGACAATTGAATTCCATGATCCATTTTATGGGTGGATATTTATATTCCACTATCCAATACCTTTCCAACTCCTTCTCCCATTCTCAATTCCGAGTCTTGAGCAGAAAGTTATGGCTATTTGAAAATTTTCCATTAATTTTTTTCTGTTCATTTTTCAACTTGGCGCATCTCTGCACTGTAAATATGAAATTTCACACGTACTCCATTGGATTTTTCATAGGATATTAATTGGGTTTCCTAATATACATATTATGGACACTCTGTCCAAGTTTCATCTCTTTCTGGGTTCTTGGTTGCTAGTTACAATCTGCTGAAATTACAGACCAATATACCATATTGTAATTGATATGTTATAGGTTCCTTATTTTTTATATTAAATGATTTTAATATGCCAAGAAATTTAATTGAACTTTGGTAATGCCTTCTATGGCTCAATATATTTCCATTGACTGCTCCTGCACCTCAATCTGATTCTAGAGAAGAAAGTTATGGCTCTTTGAAGTTAGATGGGTCTTAAAATTTACCCTTCACTGTTTGTGTTGTAACTTTCTCATAAAAGCTCCATTTGACGAACAGTTTACACCATTAGAAATATCTCTCTGAGCTCTTTTATTTGAGATTAAGATACAAAGTGTGCCTTAACACTCTCTATTCTTGTGGTTTTTGAGTGCCTAAAAACACTCTTAAGGGCCTCAAAAACACACTGCAAAAAGATGATGTTCAAATGATATAAAATGCCACATAAAATCATTGGTTTTCTGTTGTTGTTCACCTTTCAAACAACTTCGCGTGCATAAATTTCAACATGTAAACCCATATTCACCATGTGCAACAAAATCACAAGGTAAATCATGCTTTGCACACCTATAACCACCATGCATCACTTTTCTTTTGCACCAATAACTGCACACTACTTTTGTGTCGCACGCCAATATTCACCGCGCAAAGTTTTGGTTCTTTCACTATTACCTGTTGCATGCAGTTTTTGTATCACGAGATGATATTCCATGCGCATTATACTCTACACATTGCACCATGCTAGAGTTTAGCACGTCTCCACCGTGCACCAAAAATATGTGCGCACCACTAACTAAACTATCGCGCAACAACATATACCCACATTGCACACGCACCAACAAAACTCCTCTATGATCTGCCAACACTGCACACACCTTGTGCACCATTATTATGTGTGTGCACACTGCACAATGCTAAATTTATCGCATGGTCTTGTACACCAACATTTTTCCGCACGACACCGAAATTTAACACACACACCCACACACTAACATTTTTCCACGTGGCACCTAAATTTAGTGCGCACACCAGCACACCAATATCATGCCACGTAGTGCTGAATTTTACTTATCATAGTAATTCATACATGCAATGAAATACATGATAAAATTTCAAAAACACAGACCTACATAACATATATAGTTAAGCATGGAAATGATACTTCTCTTTTAACTGGAGTAAAATCCAACAATTGTGTGCAGACCTTCCATGAACCTCCCATCCTTAGATCACACTGCTCATCACTCTCAGCAGTAGGTCACCCATGAGCTGGGACTAAGATCCACTGGGAAAGGGATTCCTAGGCTAGGCAAGGTCAAAAAGGAAGTCACACGGTTTCAGAGGTAGGATTCTCTCCCCGGAGCCACTTACATACACTGCTCACAGACTCTCATTCCCCACATGCATGTCCCACCCTAGGAGTATGCATCTTCATTATCACACAGTCCATCGATTTCTTAACCTCCCTTTCCTTGGGCTTCAACAACATACCAGACCAGAATTATCAGAGATCTCTAACAGCTATGGGACTCCGTCTAGGAGAGCTCTCCTCCTTGGCACACTCTCTCACCTGAAGACAGTTGCTCACAGGCCTAACAACCTGCCTCTTCAACCATGGGCCTCACAACCCATTTCTTCAAAAAATCTTATACTCGTCTCCAACCAAGTGAGGAAAACAAACACTGGTCAACACCCCTCAAGAAAATAGAAGACAACAACAGGAAATGGGAATGAGCACTGAAAACAACAACAACCAATGTTAAGACACAACATAGCTAAAGTGATTACAGGATACGACAAGCTTCATGACAAGAACATAGGTCGGCTTCACGGTTTCTAATTTAAGAGATGCGTGAGTATGAAGAGGTCCAACACAGAGGAAAAATGAGTTCAGGTAGAGGACGACCAACGAACTCAGGTAGAGGATGGCATAATGTTAAGCAAACCCCCCAACATAGTTTGACTCTTTAATTTTAACTACATGAGCCCAGGTCAACACCTGTCTTTCTGGGGTTGCATGCACTCCATTTAGCATACATCCCCTTTCCAGGAACTTAATACAACACTCATCATGTCCACCTTAGTCTTTAGGAATTAATATTAAAACATTATTCTTCTAAAGGTAAGTCCCCTAGCTTAGCCCCTAGGCCCAAACACGTAGCTCCCTCCCTTGCCCTGCCTAGTGGAAGCTTAGTGCCCCATCACTCTTTCTTTGTGATCGATCTACATGCAACAATGTTTTTATATTAATGTTATGAATATTTACATGTACAAAACAGGCTCCTAGCCTTTTAATACTTAGGCTCTCGGCCTATTAACACATAAGCTTACCAGCTTACAATTGCTCGGCTCACTAACCTACAAAACATGTTTACAATTCATAAAACGATTGGGGCTCGTCCTTGGGGTATTACAGTAGGGAATCTATAGAGTTATAAATTGAAAGGTAATGTAATTAGGAAGTTCAACTATCCATCCTCATGTATATAGGAAGTACAATGTAATAGAAGAAGTGGGGTGCTAAATAACTATAATTGGGTATTTTATAATTCTTTATTAGTTCTTGGGTATTTTGGTCACAAGGGTGGGCAAAAAGATACTCCTTTGATTGCCTTGATAATACAACAAAGAAACATAGAACAATGGTTAGTAGGTTAGCTGACCCACAAGCTAGAAAGCAAGAAATAAAGAAAGATAAGGATAATAAATAATGGAAACTAAACTAAGAAAATATTAACAAAGGATGCATGAAATTGAACACAAATAATGGTTACTCAACAAAGAATGGTCCTTGAAATTGGTCTTTGAAATTGAGAACACTAAGAGGATAAATATCAGATTTATGAATCCCCTATTCCTCCTAGGGAGGGCTCTTGAATCCCTCAAAGTAGAGATATTACTCTCCTATTTTTACTTGAAAATGGTGAAGATCTACATGGAAAATCATTCCAAGAGTTGAAAATGTTTCCCTATGTTATACTTGCCCAAGTTATTCTTAAGAGAAAAAATGTTTTCTCCAAGAGTATTTGAGCAGCATAAAAATGCAATGAACTTATTCCTTTTGTACATAGAATGGACATCTATTTGTAGAACCATAATAAGGTATTTCATAACTTGTTCCAAGTGTGAATGGGAGACCTTTAGAGGTACATCCCATCTTTTCTGTCATCACAAAGCGAGATTTT
This sequence comes from Picea engelmannii, assembly GCA_009831015.1. Taxonomy (NCBI): domain Eukaryota; kingdom Viridiplantae; phylum Streptophyta; class Pinopsida; order Pinales; family Pinaceae; genus Picea; species Picea engelmannii. The sequence continues at coordinate 26,993 of WSFP011339077.1, read as the reverse complement.
GGGTCGATCGTGGGGTCTTGTCTTGAATTAATTCACCCTATAAGTGGTTGAGGCCTGACCAAATTCATAAATGCACCATTTTTTTATCCACACAAGTTTCTTCATGGACAATCATGCAGGTCATGCACTACACACATTTGGAGTTTTTTTGGCTAGCTTGGAAGTGCGTGCACTATATTTGTTGGAAGTGCACAAAACATTGTGGGTATTTTAGATAGTTTTGGTCATATTTATTGATGCATATGGATATCATTGTCGATCCACCTATTCCACTGGATCTAGATACATTTTTCCAGTTTAGCATTTTTTCTACATTTTTTCGGGTCCCAAAATTCCAGGGTTGTTTAGAGGCCCTAAACGATGGTTTTTTTTTTTACGTTTGGGGGCCTAGGAAATAGTTGAAGGCTCTAGCTTAGTCCTAGTAAAAATGTATTCTTGTCAGGTAGACCTTTCCAATGAGCTATTGTGCACTGAAAACAGAGATTATATGCAAAATTTACACCCTAGGGAAGTTGACGTATTAACTATCCCCATCGGGGCCTGCAAACCGTTTGGCATTTCATCTTCCGAGGTTAGGGTTTTTTATTTTCTTTATGTTAAAAAGGTGTTTGGAGCCTCATTTTAAACCTAATAATATTGTGAATGAATGTATCCATAACATCTCTTCTCATAGATAAGATGCCACCATTCTAGCGAGTTCATTCACTATGTATTTTTACAGTTTTGGTAGATTCCTTTCATTAATTAAATTTGTGCATTATTGTGTCTCTATGTTTAGTGAAATATCTTTGTATATTTCCTTATTATATATCTACCTTCATTTATTTATAAAAATAATCCGGGTCAGTGGTATCAAAGAAGGTTGCTCCTTGTCATTTCTTAGTGCATGTCCTCGATGAGGTCAAGGTATAGAGAGTTGGGTCTCGATCTAGTTTCTCTTAAGGAAAAACACTCACACCAACCTAACCAGCCTCCCATGGAAAAAAAAAGAGACACGGAAATAGAATATTCTAATAATATTTTGATTGAGGAAGCCCTCATGCAATAGAGGGACGAAATGATGGATAACTTTTCCCAAGTCCTTCGATGACTGTCGATAATAGAAGACACATCTTCATCAAGAAGCCACTTTGGAGGCACCACCCATTTCAAGGTACAATTCAATTTAGATATTCCTATGTTTGAAGGTCAGATAGATGAGGATGCTTTGTGAAAGTGGTTAAATATTATAGAAGGTTATTTCTTTGTCCACAATTTTTTCGAGAGAGAAAATATTACCTTTGCGCTCCTTAAGGCTATCCTCCATGTCAAATAGTGGTGGGAAAATTACTGGGAAAAAATTTCCATAGAGGAGTTAGGAATATTTAGGGCTGAGCCCACTCATGATTGTTTTACGGATGTGGTCAAGGAACAATATTACCCTATTCTATGACAACCAATATGTGAGATGGACCACATTTCTTTAAGAGCAGGACCAAACAATGTCGGAGTTGACAAATACCTTCCATACCTTGCGCACCAAGCTGGGTATAAAATATTCCAAGCAACATTTGGTTCTAAAATGCCGCAAGTATCTACATAGGTACATCAAAACCAAAATGGCATTTCTTATCATCTCATCACTGGGAGCCACTTATCGATATGTTGTCAAAATCGAGAAGAAATTTAAGCAGGAGAACAAGAAGGATTTCGGGTCTGCAAATATGCAACAACCAAAGTATGGTAAAGTAAAACCTAACTCACAAAACATCCAATCTCAAGACAACCAGTCCAAGCCACAGAAAAATAATGGGAAGGGGAAGACAAACAAGGACAATGGGAAGTGGTGTGACTTCCAAACAATCCCTTGGCACAACACCGATGAATGTCGCATGAAAAAGTCAATGGTGTCCAAGCTCAAAGAAACAGAGACAAGATGCAACTCAGATCCTTATTAATAAAAAAATAAATAGAGACAGGTCATTGATGTAGAAACCACTACTATTGTCATGACCACAACAATCTAGTCGGAATAACCAAAGGATTTTGAGGAGGGGGAGCGCCTCTTCCATTCATATATGTGGGTGAAGGGTACCCCACTACATTTCATTGTTGATAGTGGAAGCCAAAATAACCTCATCTCAAAAAAGGTTATCCAGAAATAAGATTTTTCAACAACACTACACCCGCAACCATACAACATCGAGAGGTTTCACCAAAGACAATGTCTTCACGTCAGCCAACAGTGTCTCATGTCCTATGACATCAATCCCTTCAAGGATGAGTTACTATGTGATGTTGCCCCACTGGAAGTATGTGATGTTATTTTAGGCCAACTGTATATTTGGAAGAATCATGTTATTTATGATTCTAGATCTCGTAGTTTCATTGTTACTTTGGGGTGCTATCTCTAAAGGATACCATAGGTAGTTATAACTAGTGTCCCAACAAAAAAATACTGCAAAGTAATCTCTCATACCACAACTTTTATCCTCTTCATGATCTGTTCAGAAGAGAAGGACACTGAAACCACTACATTCTCTTCCAAAGACCCTTCTAACCAATAAAATTAGATCAACAATATTTAAGAATAACACAAAGATATTCTTACTGCACCTAGAGGGGTGCTTCCAAATTGCCTAGTCAAGGAAAATAATAATAGATCCCTTCATTGTTATGACCCAAGGGGGACATATATATGGATAAATGTATATGATATAACCCCAAGGGGGGAATATATGGGCCTAAATGTACATGTAATGTGTAAATACATATGTAATAGGGTCAGCTTAGTGATAAAGGGGCCTCATGTGTAACTGTGAATAGATATATATAAGAGATCATGTATTCATTATTGACATGTGGATTGTGAAGTAGGAATGGTATTGGGTTATTTGGAGGGGGTTACCCTATTATTTAAGAATTTATTGTGTAAGTTATATATATTGGAGTTGTGTGCCACGTTGAAATTTTGTACATGGTGTCTACTTCTGTAATTTTATGATATTTTGAGTATTTGGATCATAACTTTTGGTATTAGAGCTCAAGGTCTCTTGGGGTTTCGGTGATACATATGAGATACCTTGTAATTTTTGCTATAAATTTTTTTTTACGACATTTTCGAAGGAACCCCTTGGAGGATATTTATTATATGGATCAAGGTATGTTGGGTTCAAATTTAAGCTCCTGAGCCCTTATACTTTTGGAGATATAGCCTGTGTAAGATAGGGTTCTGGAATCATCCTGAATTTAGTCATCTCAAAATTTTTACTATAAATATTTTTATATAATGTTTTATACATTGAAATAGAAAGGTTATTCATAGAAATTATTCAGTTATCTTTGATAAAAATTTCATCTTATGGGTCATCTTACATTTCTAGATACACCCTATGTAATATAGGGTATCTGACTAGTCCTATTGACTAGTCTCAAGTAGGTGTTCCAGGTAAAACAATCATAAATTCTTCCTATAGTATCCAAATTGAGTGAGACTAGTTTCATTGGATAGTGGAAAATATGTAGTATTTAGAATACAATGTTCATAATTTTATATAAATCGTTTTTTGCGCGGCACTCTATACAAGTGAGATATCCTGGAAAGGACAAAAATCAACAAGGTGTGGGGAAGTTACCATGACTTCCACTTGGCACATCCAATTTTAGTCATACCCATAGAATTGCAGCGAATAAATTTCAAAGGACTGGTCATAATTTTATACTAATAAGGGCCAAAATTGCAGAGATACATTAGAAGTAAGTTTGGCCAAGAGGGCAGGCTCCAAATCAGGGTTTGAAAGGTATGTTCACTTAAAACTATCATAACTTTTGATTGGAATGTTCAATTGAGATAATTAAAAATACATTGGAAATATAAAACATAGAAGAGAATATTGGATCAAGGATTATCACTATCTAAGACACTTGTCCTTAATATACTAAGTTTAGAATTCAAGGATTGGGGTTAGACCTCAATTAAGAATCAATGTAATTACCTAATTTTATAGGAGATGAATATAAAGATGAAATCAATACTATGGAATGGTTGAGGTTGGTAAAAGAATATAATATGAATCCTAGGAAAGCAAGAGATTATTTTTTTGATGAAGCTTGGAAGTGGTGGATGAGTGATGATCAAAATACTAGATGGCACTGCACATGGGAAGAATTTGAAAAACTCTTCTCAGATAAATGGATTAGGGATACAAAAATGAAGGAATTGTATAGAATTCAAGATGAATTAAAAGAATAAAAGGAAGAGATTAAGAAGAAGGGCGAGGATCTATCTAAGATAATATCCCTTAATGAATCACTCATTAAAGAGGTTAAGAACCTAAAGAAAGAAAATAATAGAAAAGGAAAGTGGGAAAAATATGGATCAAGAGAAGATTTGAAAAAGAAAGATGAATATTTATGTAGATTACGAAGCCATAATAAAAAACTATTGGATGAGGTTAAGAGATTGGAAGAATAAAAGAAGAATTGTCAAAATAAAGAAGAAAGAAGAATATTGGATGAAGAATCTACCAAAAGGTTGTAGGAGGAAATTTGAAAGAAGGTTGAGGAATCCTTAAATACAGATGAGGTAAAGTCAGAAATGCAAGACAAAATTGAAGAAGGACCTCAGAATTTGTGAGATAGGATCACATTGCATCTTTAAAAGGAGAAAGAAGACAAGATTCAAGAAGGTCAACATAAGATACTTGAATAAGTTGAACTCCATCTAGAGGATGTACATTCCAAATATGATGGTATTATCTCTAAGGATAGAGTAATAAAATACCAAGCAAAGATGATCGATGATTCCATTGTTGCTGAAAATAAGATAGATGAAATGCATGTGCAGAGTGAAGGAAGACCATCAAATGTGAAACCGTATCGACACCCTCATTACCAAAAAACATTTCAAGGAAGACAAGAAGGATGATATCAACATTATGAAGGAAGAATATGGAATACTTATCAATATTCATGGAATAAGGGATCATCAAAATAGTCTTCAACAAGCTATTATTAGAGACCAACAATGACTACAAATTGGAGAAGCTTCAACACAAATACATGGAATCAAAGGAAAGAAAATTATTCAACAACTGGAAACCAACAATTAAGACTAAAAATAATTGATTTTGGATGAATATATCATCCAAAATGGAATGAAGAAAGAAGGAACATAAAAAAATCATATTAATTGGTTTCATCACATGTGAAGCCTTTAAATGCAAAGCTTTGAGGACAAATCTTTTTGAAGGAGGGTATTATGTTATGACCCAAGGGAGCCATATATATGGCTAAATGTATATTATATGACCCTAAGGGTGGGCACATATGGGCCTAAATTTACATGTAATGTGTAAATACATATGTAATAGGGTCAACATAGTGATAAAGGGGCCTCATGTGCAAGTGTGAATAGCTATATATAAGAGATCATGTATTCATTATTGACATGTGAATTATGAAGTAGGAATGGTATTGGGTTATTTGGAGGGGGTTCCCCTATTCTTTAAGGATTTATTGTGTAACTTATCTATATTGGAGTTGTGCTCCATGCTGACATTTTGTACATGGTGTGTACTTTTGTAATTTTATGATATTTTGAGCATTTGGATCATAACATTCATACTCTTCATGTTGAATATTCACCAACAGATTACTCACACAATCAGTTAGATAAAGAATCTAGATTGGTTGAACATATCCAACCCCTCTGGAAATAGGTTCATGACAACCTTCAACAAGCTAAGCATGACAACTTCTTTAGCAAGGAAAGAAACTCACCAAATTTTGGGCAAGTAAGGAGGGTAGGGAATGATGAGTTCCTAGAAAAATGCAGTCCTTAAGAGAGGCCAGGGAACACTAAGTTTCTAAAAAAAGAAATCCCTAAGGGGGGCCAAGGAATGATGGGTTCCTGAGTAAGGAACTCCCTGAAGGATGTCAGGGAACCATGGGTTCTTGAACAAGGCCCTCACTAAGGGAGGCCAAGAAACAATGTGTTATTTAAAAGGAACTCCCTAAAGGAGGATAGGGAACCATGGGTTCCTGAACAATGCATTCCATAAGGGAGGCCATAGAAAAATGGGTTCCTAAAAAAGTAACTCCCTGAATGAGGCCAAAGAAATATGGGTTCTTGAAAAGGGCAGTCCCCAAGGGAGGCCAAGGAATGATGGGTTCCTAAAAAAATGCACTCCCTGAAGGAGCCCAAGGAACCATGGGTTACATAACAAGGCAGTCCCTAAGGGATTCCAAGGAACGATGGGTTCCTAATAAAATGGACTCCCTAAAGGAGGCCAAGGAACCATGGGTTCCTAAACAAGGCCCTCCCTAAGGGTGGCCACATAATAATGGGTTCTTGAAAAAGGAACTCCTTGAAGGAGGCCAGCGAACCATGGGTTACCGAACAAGGAACCCCCTAATGGATGCCAAAAAAAAATGAGTTCTTGAAAAAGGAACTCCCTAAAAAAGGTGAGAGAACTATGGGTTCCCAAACAAGGAACTCCCTAAGGGAGGCTAAGGAATGATGGGTTCATAAAAAAGTCACTCCCTGAAGGAGGCCATGAAAATATGGGCTTCTAAGAAAGGAAATCCCTAAGGGAGGCCAAGGAATGATGGGTTCCTGAAAAGGCACTCCTTGAAGGCCACGTGAAGTAATGAAACTATCTTGGTGGATCATTCTGATTAGGCCATGTGGCTTGTAATCACATGATGTCTGGGGGAACTAGACACAATGTGATGCTACAATGGTTCTCATGAAGGGTATATTGTGATTTGGTGTTGTGTTTAGAGATAGGTCTTATGGGATCAAGGTGGGGAGTGGTATTGCCTCTTGTATTATGATATGAGGACTAGGGGAAGGGGTTTTTCCAAATACCCAATATTATGGACCAAAGGTATAACAATAGGCAGTTTAAAGTTAGACATCCACAAAAGAGGATCTGAAATAGTGAATCAGATCCATTATTTTTTGTGATATCCATTACGGGGTTTGGGACTTTAAACTATGTGGAAACATCTCCTATATGGGCATGGTTGGTTAGCATTGTACTGGATTCCATGACATCCCTACCATTGACAAGATATTATCTTATTTAAGAGGGAGTAATGACCTTATAAAGGGAGATAATATTATAGGGTACATTAATTGAATTGTTAGGAACCTAGTAGTAGTAGATAGGATAACCTAGATGGAGGTTATTACTAGAATCACTAAAACAAGTAGTGGCCTCAAATAATTCTTCGTCTTTTTGGAAGAATGTAGTTGAGAGTTCATAGTTTATTTTTGGATCAGGGAAAACAAATGCATGGATGCCCCAAAGAATGAATGAATTTTCTGAGCCTCTAACCCCAAGTGGCGAAGAGGTGGTTCTAGAAGCAAGGGATGCATTTTAGGGAGATTCGATGTTGTATGACTAGTGGAAGTGGAAACATAGTGCATGGAATCATTGTGAGCAACATTAGGTGATATTCTATTAAGAGAATGATGTGGGGGGTATTAATGTAGGAGAGTTCATCGATGGTGATAATGCATCCCTCATGTGGGGATATCATGAATCGAAAGAGTGAAGAAACCATAATATTCATGGAATAGATGAAATCATGGCCCAAAAGAATATTGTAATCCATCAGACTAGTCATGATAGTAACATGGATCAAAATTGTCTTACCACCTACTTCAATGGGGATATTAGGAAATATACCTAATGGGGAACAATGTCTACCATCAAAGGATCTTAACTCAATCATCGATGGGATAAGAGGAGGGGATCATATTTGTTTCCAAGATGATGAGGACATAATACATGAGGATTCCCCATCATCTATTATACATCGATAAACTGAATAGTTTGTAATGATGACTCATATTTGAAATGGGGTAGAATATGGAAATCATTATTAGATAAGTTGATCCCAATCAAGGGTGATGGACCGTGATGGGTGTGGGTATACACTTCCATTTTCCTTACAAGGATAAGATCTAGTAGACATTGTGGTACTAGAGGTGGAAGGGATTCCCCCAAGTATACATGATTGAACCTCAGCCATGAGGTAAATTGGGTGTGAGGGGGGGTTACCCATGTGAGGGGTAAAAAATTATGTAGAGGTGCATGGAACCTCACCTGATGGATTAATGGATGCATGTTAGGGAAAGGGGATTGTTGAAGTAGTGTAAGGATAACCACTAATTTTATTGTGTTGCATGCACTCCAAAAAAACTGCTTGGACTAGCTCTAGATTGAGTTCAGGGAACTAATGGGATGGGTGACCATAGATCTCACAAAATGGGAAAGGGTGATTAGTCCATGTATGGGTGGTACATATATTCTTGGTTTGATTATAGTTCTGGTGGTTACTATGAGTATCCAATCTATATAGGCATTTCCCACATACCATGGGTGTTGATAGTTGGTGTTTCTCTTCTTATTATTTGTTTGTGGTGGATGATCATTATAAATAGGAGAGGGGGCCCAAGTTTGTCCTAACTAGGGAGAAGAGGATGTGGGTATATATGGTAGGTTTTTTGGTCCTCCCATGGTGTTTGATGATTGGATATTTAATTACTAAAGAGGAAGGGATACAATATGGGTGGATTGTTCTAGATAGTGGTGCCTAGCAAGGTGAATCCAAGAAAAGATACTCCTAAAAAAATGGCACTCACTGGTGTGTGTGATCGTTGTGATGATGTGTTAGCCAAATTGAGAACACCTCCCAATATTGGGGGGAGGTTTCTCAAATTTCTAGAACGATGGGGATGTTTTGGTTCCTCTATGATTCTGGACTATATGTAGATGTGTGAAAGTGGTAGTGAGAATAATAAATGAACAAGTGCTTCAGTAAATGTGGACTATCTCGACAATGTTTTTGATAGTTGTATGTATTTAAATAGTGGTAAGAATACATAAAAAAGTAAAAATGTAAGATGGTCAATGGTTTTTTATGTAGACCCCCTACCTCTTCCTTGGTAGGGTCCATTGACCTCCCGGTCTAAGGATCGTTTAAAATTCCTTTGAGCTGAAATGGATCCTTGATTCCATGTTGTAACCTTTGACACTTATAACCACAGGTCCTATTATGAAACTCTGCCTACATGACTAAGAACCAAGTGCAAGCTCATTCTCTCATGCGACCACAGGCTGTGACTGTGTGCCTACGCAAAAAGTGTTTCGAGACTTCACATGTCGGGACTTCGATGTATGAGCCACCCCTGACTCCCCGACTCCCGAAAATATGAAAAGGGCTTAATGACCATTAGCTCCCTCTGCTTATGTGACCATTGTTATCACTGAAATTTCATCCGCAAATGGTTACATGAATCCAACATCTTCAAAACACCCATTAGTTCATCCATGGCTCAGAAAATGCATTTCCAAAGGGCACAAAACTATACAACTAGTTAAAACATCAACATGCGCTAAGTATACAAAGGTAGTGTGTGCACGTGCGACAGTCGAATAACGCCGAAAAAGTACATATACACGATTGTGGACGCAAAAAGTCATGCACACCTTAGAATGACACATTTATGATTTTGGTTAGCCTTCCACCCACTTCTGGTTCATCTCCCAAGTTGATTTGACACCCAAATCTGAGATGAATCTGAGTGGGGGGCTGGTCAAAGACCTAAGGGTGCCCTAAAGAGCCCCTTGTTCACACTAAAGACTAGTTGAATAATGCCTCAAAGATTTTCTATAAAAAGAGGCCATGGGTGCACTATATTTTCAAGGAATTCATTTGTATTGTTATGTTGTCTATATTCTCTTGCAAAATCCTCTTTTCTCATCAAGATCATACAAGAACCATTTCATTTATCCATTCACATCACCTCTTAAGTGGATGGGATTTGAATTTCTTCACCATTTCCTTTTAGTTTGTTACTTGTAAGAATAGCTCAATCATTGGAGGTTCAACATCCCTCCCTTGGAGGAAAAGGAGACCCATAAGTCTCCCTTTCTCTTTGGTGCTTTCCCACTAATACAAATTATCCATTGGTGGCATGCATGTTGTTTAATTTTTGTTCTATTTCCCTTATGCAATCTAGTTTAGTTTGTTTTATTGTTATTAGTTTAGTTCTTTGTTTATTTATTATGATTTATGTTTCTAACTCTTGCAATCATTGTTGTCTTGTCCAACTAACCCAACTGGACTTGTAAGCATCCATATTTTTATCATTTAGGCGACAAAAGGGACACAACATATTGGTGACTCCACTGGGGATTGGTATCAATTTCCCTCGCATTTGAGTTGTTTGAGCACTTCATTTTGATTTATTTAACTTGAAAAAACCATAACTAGCCCAAGAATGCCTGCAAAAAGCTAAATTTAGAGCTGAGTTGAGAGAATTTCATCTGAAATTTCTTTCAAGGCCATGTAATAGAAAGTGCATGGGTTTTTTAACCCACAGTCGCATCTTCTGAGCACATGTGCCAAACCCACTATGTTTCTCAGCACATTCTGCGCGCTATGCCAAAAGGTAATTTTCCATTTGTGCATTGGCGCCCAATGTGCCCTTGTCTACTTTATGACCCGTGCATCTGTCTAGAAAATCATACATTGTAAGGGTTTTTTATGATTTGTTAGAGGCCCRTAGCCTTCTTAAGTTTGATTCTATGCAAATTGTAATATGCACCACACTTAGATTCCCTCTCCACATGAAGGGTTAGTCAAAACATAGACACTTAGGGGGTTAAAATCCATATTTATCCTCTCTTTTTTTTCATTTTTCCACACGGATGGCTTGCTTTGATTAAACATAAGTTGGAATCATTCTCCATCACAAATATAACTACTTTCATTGGTACTAGAATTTGAACGTCAATCTTTGAGTATGCTTGTCTCTCGCGCTACAAAGCGATCTTGAGAATTAGAAAAACAATTAAGAGAAAATTTCATCTCCCTTAAAGACAAAATATTTAAGAGAGGACAATAGCCCCCTCAGAACTCCTCTTAGTTTCTTTTCAAACACATCTTAAAATTGTAAAGGGCCCATACATGCCCACATGCTACAAAGATAAGATAGTTTTGAATTTACTTTCTTAGGTCAAATCACTAGGGAAGTTTAAAGGTTTTGTAACGAGCCCATACATGCCCACATGTCCACAATATAGGATATTTTTGAAGCTTTCTTAGATTAAATCACACTAGGGAGTTAAAGTATTAGTAAGGACTCATATGTTCACATGATAGTTCTCTAGGGACTTTAAAATTCCGCAAGGTTGTACCAATGGAATTTAGTAAATTAGGTAATCAAGACTTGTAAGGACTACACGAAGTACACATGCAACAAGGTGACACTAAATTATTAAAAATTTGGCAGACTTTCACTTTTTCACAGACAAAGTCACTACTCACTCACATAGCTTCATCTAGAAAATCATGGAAGCTGAAGTAAGTTTCCTCCAAAGAGATTATGAAATGCCCCACCCATTTTTCTTGACGAGACTATCCACTCCCACTTAAATTCAATAATATTGGTTGACACCCCCAATATCTCAAAAAACAACATCTAAATTTTTTCTAAAAACTCACTAAGTTTTCCTCCACAGGAGGTGCCAAATAAATTTTTTAGACTACGTAGGATCTTGGGGATAGGCATCCAAATAAATCCCCGTTATCTTTCTCTCACATCTTCAAACAATAGAATTTGTCAAATAGGGAACTTTAAATCCTCCAATTCAAGTGTTCCTACAACATGAGGCAGGGAGATACCCGTGAAGGGTTGAAGGCTAAGGTCTGGTTTTTCTGTGCATCCCCCCTTGAGGCACCCACCTCTTGGATGGGATCCAGTCCATGACCCATTTCTTAGGCTGAAAATCTAAATGTCACACTTTGATCGCGGTACCTAGTGACCAATTTTAGGACATCTACCCAAGTGACAATTGTGGGATGCAATTGCACCTTGATCGGATTTTGTGTGGCTACTGGGAAATATCACCAGATCTTTCGAGATATGCACCCTCTAACCCTCATTATAACTGATTACTCCATCCTTCACTAGTTCCTCTTCTGGTGGCTTCAGACCCCACTTTTGAATGCTATTGGAAGGTCCAGTGCTATTTGAGAGGAAGGATGTTACATCTTTTAGGACACGAGCATTTTGTTTTATTTATTCTCCCACGTGGACAAAAACCACCTACCCACATGTATGCTTCTTTATCAATTGATTTATGTATGATGCTCTTCTGATTACATGCAATTGTGAAATACATTGTAAAGGTTCAAAAAATCATAGACAAAGACTCTTGTTCATTTATTTCTCTCATCACCATTTTTCACACATCCACTTGGCTAGTCGGACATCATAGGGGACCCACAGAATCCTCGTCGTTCTAGATGCTTGCTAAATCTCCCTCCCATTCTAGGGGGAGTTCCTAGTCTTGCCAACTCATCGACTCCACCTTTTCACACTCTTGTGAGTTCTACTTTCTTTGGATCCTCTTTTCTTGGTTCCACTTTACTTGGGTCCACTTCCCAAGGTCAACCATCCACCCACTTTCCTTTAAAAGGAAGCAGGGGGCACACTTCTTCCCCAGGAGGAAGTACAACTGCACCTAGCCCCCCTCAAGGGTCAGGGATACACAACACTCACACCATGGTTGGAACTAACCCTCCTCATGGGTCAGGTATACAAAACATTCCCACCATGATGAGAATTAACCCTCCACCGCCACCACAAATTCCATACTTGGATTCCCTCAAAATATCGAATATGACTAAGCTCACCAATGATCCTATCTTGCATGACCCCACATGGCCCACAATGCCTACCAAACTCCCTTAAGACATTCCCAAGTCTGAATTAAAAGTGGGAGACGACCCGACCAACCATATCACGAGCTTCAATTTATGGTTATATTCAAACAACATCATGGACGACTCTGTTTGGTCGAGTTTATTTCAATGCACGCTCATTGGCCCATCAACCAAGTGGTATGTAGAAGAAAAATCTGGGTCCCATGTGACCTTTGAATCTTTGGCCAAATATTTTTTGAAATTCTTTCAACTACCAATCCGTCATGACAATGGTCTTGAACTACTCTCTGAGTTTAAAAAAAAATCTGCTACACACATCACTGACCACATTCATGAATAGCGTTGATGACATAGTCTATGCAAAGAAGAAGCCACCAAGCAACAATGCCTCAATTGGTTTCTCAAATCACTTGTTTCCCTCCTTGCCAATGATGTAGCTTCCACCTTCCCCCAATTGAAATAAGAAGCCATCAACAAGGATCAACAGTTCGAACTCATTTATTCACAATCAAGATACTTATATACAATACTACCTGACACCCTGAGACCCGTGCCATTCGACCAGGACAAACCTGTTGGGCCCCAACAACTCCCTTATATTTTTACAAAATTTAAAGGGCCCCTATTATAATCTTGATAATTATAATGAGCTACAAAATCAACCTTTTCAAATAGTTACATGCCTTGGCTTGCTTTGAGACAAATTTAATACATTCACTATAGTATGAATCACTCATTACAAGAGTATATGTCAAAAGTTAGAAACGAGCATAAAAATCTCAATTTAAACAAAAACGTTAATTTTTATCAAATGTTTACTTTTGTTTAAATTATGATTATGTGTTCATTATTTTGCTCATTAGTAAGTTTGACTATTTTGAATAATGGGTTCAATACTTCATCAAATAATATCTTGGTTGGTTTCTCATTTTCATGAAATCATTTGGTGATATTAATTAATTAAATTCTTTTTTCATTTCACATCTCATTTCAAAATAATAATAATAAAAGAATTATCTATCATTCGTTTGATTTTGTAAAAAACCAAAATAAATATTTTTCTCTTCTCCATTAACTTGAAGCTTCTAAAATTTTAGGATCATATTTGAAAGCAAATTATAAACAATGTTTGTTTATAAGTTATAGTTAGTTTAAATTCATTTTTTTATTTTTCTAGATTTTGTTTTATTCACAATTTTTAGGTTATTAATTTAGGTTTCTTTTTGTTTCACATGTCTCTATCATCAAATATTTGATATGGATCTGATCATGGCTTGATTTTATTATCCAAATACGTTCAAGATGATTGATCCAAAAATAATTTTGGATTGCTACAAATAATTTTATGAGCAACAACAAATAAAATTTGGAAAGGCGTCAAGATCAGACAAACAATTTTGAAAAATTGATTGCAGCCAAACCGTGAAGAATTTGAAGAAATCGTTGAAAACCCAGAACCCAAATGGACCCATCTACCTTCCCCGTAAATATTTTCCCAAAAACATGCACGATTTGAGAGATATTGATGTCTTTTTATGAGACAAATTTTAGGTGGAGAAAATTAATAATGACGCCTAGACTGTTCATTCATTGTATAAATATATGAGAAAGATCAGAGCCAAAAGGATCCAAGAAATGGAGAGGAGGATTTTAATCCTTTCTCTTTTGTGTATTATTTATTTTGTAAACTTTTTATTTCTTTTCAAATAGAGTAATGGATGGTTGGAATCTCTGGGAGAATGGATGAGTATTTTTAAAGAAGAATATGGAATTCCAAGACTACAATATGGGCATGTGATTTTGAGAAAGAATATGAGAAAACAATTCATCTTTGCCTTTAGACCTATGTGATGCTTATTTCATTTCGTTCTTTCATTACTGTTGTATTATGAGAATGTTATTATGGTTGATTTTAGCTTTAGCTTGTCATCATATGGTGTTTTCATACAATTAAATGTTATATGTTGTCCATAATTTCTTATTCCATTTTTTATGTGTGATCAATCGATCATTTGATTATTGTAGAATTTATTTCTAATGTTAAATGATGGATAATATCAATACTCAGAATTGAGTTTTGTTTCATTCTTAAATATTGATTATCTTAAGATCACATGATTTTTAATTAGTTGTCTTCCTGTTGTTATTAATTTACTCCAATATAAAATACTTCTTTGAATGTATTCTAGAAGTGCTAGTATTGTTATGTTATAGGTTTCCCTTAACAACAATACATGCAGGAGCTCATACAACACAGAAAGACAATACTAGTTTCGTTGATCAGCTACAGATTATTCTATGTGTTAAGTTGTTTATGAATGAAACAATGATTACATTAATTAGCTTTGACTGTTTTTGTGTCACTGTTTCAATCGTATTCATTTAGTATTTATTCGTTTAATATCTTTAAAAAAAAAACAAAAAGAAGTGTTGTTCATATTTGATTCTTAAACTTTATCAAACAATCATTTTCGCAAGATTTCATGCAAATCTTGTAAACTATATATGAACTATTCATAATCATTTGTATATTGACATTCTTAGATAAATATTTGTAATTATTGTGTCGATTGTTAGAATCTTTTCTTTAGTTAGTTTATTTCATTTTTCTAACTTTAGAACCCTAGTTGGATAATGGAGCCATTAAACCCATTAGAATAGGTTACACTAAATGGCTTGGGTTATTTAGAAAACCCTGGACTGGATCTATTCTTCTAGTTCACGAATGGTCAATTTCTCCCATCAACAAAACCTAGGATGTCTCACTTAGCAGATGGATTGATTAGTACCATTACACACCACAATTCACACCTCCAACAACCACCTATGTATGGAAAACCTCAATATTTTTCGGTATATGGAGGACCCCCTAATTATCCTCTTCCCCCTTATCAACAACCATATCCTATTGTCCTCCCTCCACCCATAAGTGGAACCCCAACGACACCCACAGTACACCCAATGGTGCAACCAAGTTATGGTACCCCCTCTACATCTGCTTACACCCTAATCACTAATGAAAGTGTCGTGCCTTCCTATGTATCTTATAGATCATTACCACCAAATAATCCATACTTTCCATTTCCTTGCCCTCCACATCCCATGGCTCCATCACCAGGACACCCACACACTGGGGTTAATTTTGTTTAGCCCTCTCCCGTTCAGAAATATCAAAATTTTGAACAGAAGGATATGGTTAATCCGACCCATCAGTCGAACAATACCAAAAAGAAAGGAAAAAACCAAAACAATAATAATCCAAGACCACGAGGGAACCAAAACCACCCCCAACATAACCAACTTGTCAGGGTCAACCAGAATCAGGGGAACTAGAACTCCCAAGCGGGCAATAACAACAAACGCCAAGGGAAGAATAAAAAAAATCTTCGGACAAACTTCCCTTGTGCCCTTTGCGGTGCGTATGGCTATTATACCCATGATTTCCCTAAATTTTTTTACTTTAAATGGATGAAAGAATCTAGAAATGGACCACGTCCCTCAGTACCTCCTTCTCCCCAGCAGGCCCCACAACAATATGTGCAGCAACCCCCCCCAGTTGTGTTACAAAACCCCATACCACACCAAGGGGTGATGAACACATAATAGGATATGCATCCTTCCCCACCACAGATGGGACAGTATCCAAACCCAAAGACTCCTACAGATCACACTATCCTCCTCACTAGCGAGAAATAAGTCCTTCTACAAACACGCAGTCGTCAATACAACGCACCCCTTGACTCCACTCCCACTACCTCGGAAGTAGCCCCAGTCACCACTGGACCACCTTTGATGATTCCTCGCCCTAATATTGAACCACCCCTTCGTATTGCTCACATCCCATTATGACAAAATGTCAACAACCCTCAGGCTAGGTTGACACACAATTATAGTCTGGTCAATGACTTGGAACAATCTCCCGCTGCCATGTCAGTTTTAGAAGTCCTTCAAACCTTTCCTACTCAATGGAATTTGTTACTTTCCACCCTAGGGGCAGTCGACCCTGCTGATACTCACCTCATCACCTTTGATCTTAATAGTGGAGAACCCTGTCTCCTTTCTCTGGTCACTTTTCAATTACTGGTAAAAATCAAGAACATCACAGTTCATCGTTGCATCATTGATGAGGGTGAATCCACATGCATCATGTCCAAAAATGTATGGAAAAAACTTGGCTCCCTCGATATCATATGATCTACCATCACTCTGAGATCTTATGATGGATGACCATCCTCTCCTGAAGGGATGTTATAACCCTAAAATGCACCACACAGGCTTACCTGGCATCAGGCCAACTCATGCCTCTTCCTAGCCAAAGCCATGCTGAATAAAACCTCACAAAACCACTTAAATCAAGCAACCCGTGCCCTAACCTTTCACTGGGCGCGTTGGACCGCTTGCTGGCCTTCTACTGCACGCGGGTGATCATGGGCTAGCCCACTACAACTCGCGTTTACCTAACAAAGAAAAAAAACAGGAAAGTTTCCGTCGGGACGAAGAGCTTTTTGTCAGTTAACTGGAACTCCCAGCCATGCATGGATGAGAGTTCGCCAAAAACCCTAGATCCTTCTAGCCTATAAAAGGAGGGGTAGGGGTACTATTCAAGAAGAGGAAAAAATCATAGCAAAGAAACTCTGCCAAAATTTCCAAGTCCATTGTTGTCCCAACCCTTTAGCCTTTCCTCAAGATTTAGGAGAATTCAAGCAAAGCAGTTGGAGGACAAAGAAGAGGAGGAGCCCAGGATCAGGATTGAGGAACGGTGGCCGGTCTCGGTAATCATTGTAAGTTGATTCATATTAAGATTAATGAAAAAGATACTTTTCCCGTCCCAAATACATGAGTCTTATCTATGTTATTTGATTTGTGTTTAATCTCTAACCCTCTAGTAGATCAATAGCATACATGCATAGTTTTGTCTTGATTGAAGGAAAGCTTTGTGGAAGGAGCAGCAACATCAAGGAGATAAAGCTCAACGGAGGATCTACTTCAACCGTCGATAAAAAGGTTAGTTGATTCCTCCCATGTTTGCCTGAGAAAAGGGGTTTTAGATTTGGGTAGAAGGTTAAAAGTAAGCTTAAGAAGGGTCATGATCTGCATGCAAGTTCAAAGCCCTAGCTTGCTAGTCCGTAGGGTAGAATACCCCACAACAGAATTGGTGACTCCACTGGGGATAATTTACTCTTAGGGTTTCCGGATTTGGTTAAAAGATCTTTTGGGTAGTTTAAAGAAGTTCAGTTTCTGTTTCTTTGTTTATTTTGTTTCCTGTTAGATCAATGCTAGCAGGGAACCTGGTTATCAATACCAGTTTTCCTTGACTGACGCTTGAAATTCATTCTTGGGACACACAGAGGTACCCGCGGTCTACAGAAGCCCTGCCCGCAGGTAACCCACGCCCTAATATCATACAGCCCACATTTCAACGCCTGCTGTAGTGGTTTCAGTAGCGTGTAGAGCCCAGAAAGCTTAAGAGGCAGTCTCCTCTTCCCTATCAGAAGTTTACCTTCTCAGGGGGCTTTCTGGATCCTATCTGGGTCTTGATTGGTTTACTGTCTTGTTTTCAGTTTTCCTTATTGTTTTGGTTGTTATTTGCACTTGTTTTCGTTTTTTGCAAATTTTCCTTTTCTGTCGAAGTGGAAGCATCCAAGCCTTTAGGAAACCTTGGTTGTCAATACCAGAGGCCTCTTTCAGGTCTGGGCTACCTGTGTTTGATTTTTTCTCAGATTTTACACCTACCCGCGAGCTGCTTCAGCTCTGAGCGCGGGTACCCGCGTGCTATTATAGCTCAACATGCGGTTGACCGCGTGTTGTCTCAGTGACAGTCGTGGGTCTGTCTGGTTGCCTTTCAGCCTGGGTGGGGCAGTCATCCCCTCCTGTGGTGAGAAGTTCTCTTTTCAGGGTTTGGAGTCTGGAGCTGCACAGTCAGCAGGTTGGGACCTCTTATCCTTAGCCTGTGTTTGTCAGTTGATGTTTTGATAAGAAAGACAAAAGAGAAAAAATATATGTTTTATGGTTTTTAGGCAAGTGTTAGAATCGGTGTTGTTCGGATTGCCTTTTTGCATTTTTGTGCTCTGATTCTATTTGCGATCTGTTCTTTAAGCCAGAATTTTCTTTTCATCCTCTTGGTTTTGTTCTTGTCATCATTTTTCCTTGTTGCATTATTTTGCAATAAAATAAAATAAAATTTCTTTCATTTTCTTCTTGATTTGAAGATTGTGTTGTTGCATCAGTAGCTAGGAAAGAAATCTTTTTGCATAATTTTTGCAGTGCATGTCTAGTATAAGTAGCTCGCAGATCTGAGCGAAAGTTCTCGTTATTTACTACATGAAATCTTAGTAAATTTGAAAAAAGAAAAGAAGTCTTTCATTGAAAAGTTGTTGGTTTTGCATTTTAGAAAAAGTTTGTTTCCAAGCATTTTTGTGCATTTTGCTTTGAGTCTTTTTACACACCATCAGTTTCACTTTTGCACCTTGTGACTTTAAAAAATCCCATTAAAAGCAACGCTAATTAAAATCAAGTAGACTTTTCTGTTTGTAGGGTGCATACACCAGCTCAGGAATAGGGCCTTGGAATAGGTTGGAGAGTAAATTCTCCAAGGCCACCCAAACCAAACATTGGTGTCTGTCAATATGGAGTGTAGAAGTCCAGTTACGAAAAGTTATTCAGGACCCCCTTCTAACACAGGGGCTAAACACAAGGTCGCGTAAGGAAAGGAAGCGGAGATAACCCCTCCAAAGCTGGACCCAGCGTTGTGGAGAACACATATAGAGGATCTATTAGGGGATTCCGTCGTTTGATTTTTCCATGGAGCTTCGTGGGTCTCAAATCTGTTCGAGGTCCTCAGTTGTCTTTCGGACCATTTGCTCTCGATACCCCTGACAAGTTTCGAGCTTGATACCCTGCTCATTGTGGTCTACCCGATTGCCAACTGTACCCGCCTGATGATTGTTCACGTGCTGGCAAACTAGTTGCCAATCTTTTCTAGGGACATACACAGGTGACTGTGGGGGTATACTACGGTACCTAGGACAGACATCGGACCAACGCTTTGCAGAGTATACCCGGAGGGTGCTTCCGTATTCGAGTTGCACTTGCACCGGTAAGTTGCTCTAGTGTTGGTTGTTGTAATTGTTCTTCCAACTAGTTTAGTGCTTGCTTGATTTATCTTCTAGGGGCTTTCTTTTAGTATGTGTTGTTGTTTGTTCATGTAGAATACCTTAGCGTGTCGTGAATCTTCTCACACAGTGGAGGATTCAGCGCTCCGTCGGTCACGAAGGCTTCTGGGCCTGCCGCCGGTTATACTGGAGCCACCCCCGCCACCATTGAGGCGGAAGCTAGACCATCAAGGGTCTTTCGAAGCAACCGGGGCTTTTGATCCCGAACAACCCCCCGAGGAATCGACCGCCAATCTTGGATTGGTTGAAACCTCCAACACTGATACTTGGCCAGACATTATTGTGCCAATTCAATTTTACAAAAGCCTGTCGGTGCCTAACCCAATTATGGAACAAATCACTTCCTCTGGGACTTCTTCCATTCCTGCCATTGTTACTACCACAGGAGAAGCTTCTCCTAACTTACCTTTGTCGATGGTCTGGGCCACTACGGTCTCGGCCGCAACTACGTCGCATAGTGGACTGACCCCATCTATCACAACGACCACACCTCTTTACACACCTAGTGCGACAGGCGCTCCATTTTCATACGGTATGCCTAGTTCAGGTACTAGTCCTGCACTCACTTCATCCACTTTCTAGACTTTGGGTCTGGGGGCAAGGAGCTCTAACGCTCCTATGCAAGGTCAACTTGGGGGCATTCCTGTCCCTTTCAATGCTTTTCCTTACACTGGAGGTCATATTCCTCCTTCGTCCCCTTCGCTCGGTGGATCGCATCAGCAGTCCGCCGGGTAGCCTGCACACACAAGTCCTTTTGGAGCTGGGAGTCAAGGAACACCTACGCAAACTCAACCGGTAGGTTCGTCATCGTTTCTTTGGAATGGGATGTTTGGTAATAACACCGTAACATCCACTGCTTTCCAATCTGGGGGCACACCTGTATTTGGACAGTTTACACTGGCACAGGGTACTATTCCTACGCTGGGGGCACATATACCAGGACCTTGGAACTCAGCACAAGGATCCGTTCCATCCTCTGGAATGTCATTCTGGGGTAACTCTTTCCACAGCCATTGGAACCCTGGACAGACTTCTATGCCTCTTCCATCAGGACCAACATGGGGTAATCCGTCCCAAAGTCCATCAAACAAGATGAATGCCCAACATCCTATGTCCTTCATGGGGAATCAACAAATGATGTCTCCTCAAATGCAAAACCCTTACGCTGGTCAGGGCCACGGTTTCTACTAGAACCTAGGACAACAACCAAACTTTTCCTGGCAACCTGGTGCCAGTCCAACTCCAGGACCCTTTTATCCTAGCTATCAACAACAACCTAAACTCCCTTTCTTGGCAACGTTACACTTGCCGGATTTAACACGATTGTTGAATGATCCTATCTGTCACGATCTGCGTTGGCTTCCTATGCCAATGAAGTTGCCTTCGGACATCCCAAAGTTCGAAGCCAAGCCTAATGAATATCCAGGTGATCACGTGACCACTTTCCACTTATGGTGTTCATCTAACTCACTGAAAGATGACTCCGTCCAGTTGCAATTGTTTCAACGCACTCTTATTGGGAGTGGTGCGAAATGGTACATAGATCTTGATCGTTCACGATATTCCTTTTTTGGTGAACTGGCTATAGCTTTCCTTAACCATTTCCAGTTACCTGTGAGATACGACGCCGACACAGAGTTGCTAGCCAATTTCAAGCAGACATCCGCGGACCATATCTCGGATCATATTCGAGAATGGTGACGCTGAAAGAGTCTTATCAAGGTACCCGTCCCACCAACATTCTTGCTTGAATGGTTCCTTAAGTCTTTAGTTCTGCAGTTATCCAAAGACGTCGTGACTTCAGGGGTCTTCTCCGAGGAAGAGGCCATCATGAGGGCTCAACAGTTTGAGCTAATCTATTCTCAGTCTGGTCTATTTTACACCATCCTACCGGATGCACCACGATCCATTCTAGACAAAACCAGACAGAGAGCCAGACCACATGCTGATGGTATCGTTTGTTCGCCACAAACCAAGGCCGCTGAGTAATTGACTAAACAATTGCAGCAGTTATCCATACAACACTCAATGGCCAGCTAGACTACTGCTTTGGCTGTTCCTCCTACTCAAACGTCGGAAGTACACTCCGTACAGACGACTAACCCAAAGGCCAACCAGCAGCCCGAAGGGAAGACAAAACAATGCAAGAAGAGTACGGGGGATAAGAAACCAAATGATAACGTTGGTGAGGGCACCAAAGAAAGGAATAAGGCGAGGTACCCGTGCAAATTATGTGTAGAAGACCACCCAACTCATCTATACCCTCGACTTGCAGAGGCCCAGAAGTTTGTCACGCAGCAACAACAAGTTGTGTTGACTAATCCCTTTCAGCATGGGCAGAATTTAACTGAAGCCTCTGTAAGTATGGAGGGGGGAAGCCATGAAAACTGCCCTCCCCCAAATGGTTCATCTTCCACGAACGTATATATGATGAAAAGTGACGCTTTCATAGCGACTAGAACTCACGATTATAGCAATCCAAGTACCTCTAAGAAGGGCAAAGAAGCCGAGATCCCATCTCTTCCTCTATAGATCGAGAAGACATTGGGTGAGACAATGACACGTATCCCAAAAGGTGCGTTTAAACGAGATTCTCATAATCCAAATGCAAGGGCCGCCCAGAACTACTCTGTGGTGGAAGATTTTTCACAAACCCCTTGTGCTATGTCCACTTTGGAAGTCCTCCAAAGTTGCCCTGCTCAGAGAAAAGCCTTGTTGACTGCTTTAGGCTCTACTGAGACTTGTAACCCGGGAACCATCATGTTAGATACGACTGACTTGACACCTCGTTTGCCTTACCATGTTGCATTCCAGATAGTAGTGGCTCATCCCATGAAAACTTTTACACGGAATATCTTCCGCACGGTGGTAGACGAGGGCGCTTCGACTTGCGTTATGTCGTTAGCATGTTGGAAAGCCATTGGTCAACCTGAGTTGTCTCCGTCACCTACTCTCCTTACTGTGTTCGATGGTCGTTCTTTCTGACCGCATGGAATTATTCCTTCTTTCCCAGTACAGTTAGGGGGGGAGACCGTGTGCGTTGAAGTAGAGGTAGTTGATGCCCCCATCGACTACAATCTATTGTTAGGTTGTAGTTGGACTTATGCAATGCAAGCGGTGGTTGCTACAATATTACGAGTCATATTGTTTCCACATGAAGGCCGGATAGTAACTATTGATCAGTTGTCCTTCTCTCGACCTGACCCAGCCTTGGGGGCATCCACGGTTCCCATGGTAGATAATCCTCAAGCCGGTGTCATCAACATAGGAGTTGGTTTGTGCCCATATTTGATGGGTACCTTTGACTACCCACCTCCTCAAGGCGATGTCAATTTTATATCAACTCACCACAAGGCTGAGATTTTCCATCTTTCGTCGTTCCGCACGACTTACTTTCAGGATCCGTGGACTCTTCCTTCCCAATCCGACACGATGGATGCGACAGGGCATGTGGGCATGTCTATGCCCTTGTCGACCATTGAAGTAGCGTACTCTTTGGTTCAACAAACTTTAGCTACTCCTGATCCAATGCCAGCACTAGGGTTGGATCCCCTCCTTGAGCCTATCTGGGCTCAGGATTCTCTTGTCAACACCGATTCATTAGATTTAGTCTTGCCTTTGGATGAAGCTATAATCGAAGCAATGACTGGTCCGGACAAACCTTGGGAAGATCTTCATCATAGATCATACTTCCTCCCAGAGTTACACCGAATCGAGGCAGGAGAATTCACTATCACCATGACGGGAGATCAACCTTGTCCCATTAACCTCTTAGCTACAAAGGACATTTATGCTGAGGGAAACATGGTGACTATCGCTGAAATGATACCTATCAATATCTCCTGAACCCCCGGCGTCATGGAGAATGTCTTCGTCAGAGCGGATTGCTCCCCCGAAGAGATTCAAATTTACACGGATCTTTTCAAAGAATTCCACGACGTTTTTGCCTGGTCTTATGAGGAAATGCCAGGCATCGATCCGAAAATTGTTGAACATGAGATCACTACGTATCCGTACGCTAAGCCTGTTCGACAGAAACTTCATCCAGTTAATCCTAGGAAAGCAACAGCTATCAAAGCTGAGGTGGAGAAATTGCTTAAGGCAGGGTTCATATACCCTATCCACTTGACTGAATGGGTGTCAAATCCCGTGCCAGTCGATAAAAAATAAGGCACGATTCATGTCTGTACCAATTTCCGTGATTTGAATAAGACATGTCCGAAAGACAATTATCCAACCCCATTCATCGACCAGATCATTGATGAGTGCGCTGGTTGTGAAGCCTTTTCATTCATGGATGGTTTCTCAGGTTATAACCAAATCCAAATAAAACCCGAGGACCAACACAAAACGACATTCATTTGTCCGTGGGGTACATTCGCCTATCGAAAAATGCCTTTTGGTCTCAAGAACACTGGAGCCACTTTCCAGCGGGCCATGTCTTTTTCATTTCACGACCTCAAACATATAGTCGAGGCATATCTAGATGATTTATCATCACGCTCTCGTAAGCGAAAGGATCATCCTACACACCTCAGACTCATCTTTGAACGTTGTCGCTACTTCCAGATTCGCTTAAATCCCAACAAGTGCAGCTTTTGCCTCACATCAGGACGTTTGTTAGGTTTCATCATTTCAACAACGGGGATCATGGTCGATCCTCTTAAGGTGGAGGCAATAGTACAGTTGCCCCCCCCACGCACAATTTTACAACTTCAAAGTCTTCAAGGCAAGGCGAACTTCTTATGATGCTTCATCGCCAACTATGCCGAAATAACCAAGGGCTTCATGCGTTTACTAAAGAAAGACATTCCTTTCCTCTGGGACGAAGCTGCACAGTGCTCTTTCGATGCCTTGAAACACTTCCTTACATCCACACCTCTGCTATGGCCACCGAATTATAACAAGGATTTCCTATTATATATGGTTGCCGCAGAGTCAACCATAGGCATGGTTTTAGTTCAGGAAGATGATTCGTTTTCTGAATACATGATCTATTACCTGAGCCGAGGCCTTGTAGGACCGAAACTTAATTATACGCATCTCGAAAAACTTGTGTTGGCAGCAGTCCATGCTGTTCAATGGTTCCATCACTATGTTCTGTTTCGTAAGACCACTGTCGTTGCCGTCATGAATCCATTTCAGTACATGTTGACACGATGAGTTATCGACGGCAAAATCAGTAGATGGATGGTTATCCTCCAAGATTTTGACTTAGATTTCATTTCAGCGAAGTCCAAGAAGTCGCTGGTCTTCGCAGAACTTATCTCGGAACTTCCGGTAGAGTCAGGTGACGTTGTGCCTGAGGAATCGCCTATCCGGGGTGATATGTTTTTGATTGAATCATCTGATCCCTGGTACGGAGATATAATGATCTATCTCTAGACTTTGAAGTGTCCTACCTCTGCTTCTCGCGATGAGCGTCGGCGGATACGCCATCAGGCCAAGAACTATCTTATACTCAATGATACTTTTTATCAGAGAGGTGTAGATTGTATTTTGCGTCGATGCCTCACTCATGAGGAGGCCATCATAGTGCTCAACGATTGTCATATAGGAGCTTGTGGCGGTCACTTATCCGGGTTGGCAACAACCCAAAAAATTTTACGAGTAGGTTACTTCTGGCCCATGCTTATTAAAGACTGTATTGAGTCGGTCAAGAAGTGTCATCCGTGCCAAATCTTCTCACGGAAGATGAGGGCACATCCAGCTCTGATGTTTCCTTTTATCACCATCGGTCCCTTCACCAAGTGGGGGATTGATTACACTACTTGAAACCCCCCATCGGCACGGGGGCACCGCTATATCATCGTAGCTGTCGACTACTTCACCAAGTGGGTCGAAGCTATGCCGACGTTCAAAGATGATGGAGAGACTGTAGCTCTCTTCTTATTTAACTAGATTATAGCACGGTTTGGAGTCCCAAGAGATATTGTCATTAACCATGGCAGTCACTTTCAGAATCAAATGATGACCGAGTTAACGTCAAATCTTGGGTTAAGGAAGGAACACTCATCACCCTATTATCCCCAAGCCAATGGGCAAGTGGAAGCTGTTAACAAAACGCTTAAGACAATGCTACAGCAAACCATCAACTCAGCCAAGTCAAAATGGCATTTGATGTTATACTCGGCATTATGGGCTTACCAAACATCAGTTAAGACTGCAACCGGTTTCTCACCTTTCCAACTCGTTTACGGGCTGGAGGCAGTCTTGCCCATTGAATGTCAAATTCCATCTCTAAAATTGGCAGTACAGTTACTGCCAGACACTTCTCCGCTTGAAGAATGGTTAGTACACCTTGAGCAGCTTGATGAATAGCGTCGCGATGCAGCCCTGGCCAACGAGGCTCATAAGAATAGTGTTAAGTGTCAATATGATAGGTCCATTCATCCTCGGGTTTTATCTGAGGGTGACCTTGTCCTGGTTTATGACCAAGATAAGGACCCCCTGGGGGCAGGAAAGTTTAAACCCATGTGGTTCGGACCCTTCATTGTTAAGGAGGTGTTAAAGAAGGGTGCTTATCATCTGGTCGATTTTGAAGGGAATGCGTTGGCGGAGCCTAGAAATGGGCTCTACCTCAAGAAGTACTACTCATAGGGTCACTGTGGGTAAATTTTTGTAACATATGTATAGTCTTTGTGCTATTACTTTCTTTAGTTTCTTTTGAAAAACGTGTCATGGACGTGTCACTAATGTTATATTTCGTCACTATGGCATATGTCAAGTGAGTCTGAGGTGTTCATTGGGTATGCAGACGGTGCTAGTCAACACACGTGGAGGCTCGCCTCCGCAGCTTGGGTAATCTTTACACCACAGGGTCAGTTGTTATCATCTGGAGGGGTATACTTAGGTGACACCACAAACAATGTTGTTGAGTATAGCACATTTATTGAGTTTCTTAGTGACGCTTTGTCATTGGGTATCTCCCGTCTCCGGGTCTATATAGACGCTCAACTGGTTGTGTCGCAGCTAAATAGAATATACCGTGTGCACGATCCTACTTTACACCGAAGATTCCTTAGGGTACATCTCTTGGAACGCAACTTTGATTATATTACATATTTTCATGTTCCTAGGAGTCTAAATCAAATC